>VYXD01008706.1:0-18772 GCA_013397195.1 Hylia prasina | reverse complement strand
AAGCTGATTGCAGTCAGCTTTTGGTTTGTTTGTTTGTGCTTTGTCGCTTTGCTTGGGGAACAAGCTCGTTTGTTTTCTGCTTTCCCAGTAAGCAAAGTATCAACTGCTACATTTTTGCTCCCTTTTGTATCACAGATGAGATTCTGCTTCAGTTGCAGTTTTTAATTTCTGTAGCAACTGGAGCAAATACCTTTCTTGGTAGTTTCTACGTTTCCTTGTCATATCTGTTAAGAACCAACACTTCCATATAACCTCCATTTGGTGCGATTTTGACCCTGCCGTATTCCCTGCCGATAGGAATCACAGCAGCTCTGCTGTTGGTGTTCTGGGGCCAACTGACCATGCAGCAGGCACTGGAGTCAGAACTGGTGGTATAGTTGGAGGCAGTAAGTCTTGGTCTTTACAAAATTGCATTGGCGGCCGTGTGCATGCTCCATACAGGGCACCGCCATCTTGTGCGAAAACATAGGGAGCAGCCATTTGGTTGTCTGGAAATTCTTTGCAGGGAGCCACCATTTTTTCTGTACGGACCACTCTGCTGCACATGCGCAGTAGCGCTCTGAAAAGTTGTCTAAACTCATGGCATATTCAAATCCATTTGTTTTGATGTCATTGCTGTTCGAAATGGGGTGTCTTGTGGGATAAAGGGAACACCTCACAGGTTCGCTGGGTTGGGGCATGGGGTCGTTCAGAGTCTCAGCAGCGCCAGAGGTGGCCATGGTTTCGGCAGAACCACCTGCAGTGTCTGCAGGGATGTCACAGGGGCCCAAAAGGTGAAACCTGGCCACCGGTGGTCCAGTCGTGCCCATCCCGGCAGCCGCCAGTCCTCCAGCTGCCCCGGCTGTGCCGTTTTTGGCCATCACTCCAGCCGCTGGTGTTGTTAACGTTGGGAGAATATATAATCACACAGAGGCAATTATATGCAGGTGCTTTTATTACGCGTGGGAGCATGGGGGTCTCAGACCCAGATCTATGCTCGCCAGACATACAACCGCTTGTGGTTTTTATAGTTTTACATTATACATTTCGTAATTCCATGAGTAAAACAATGCGTAAATCAATGCGTAAATTAATACCTCAACCAGTATTTTCCCTTAATTATTTTACCCTGGTTACTATCACAAAATCACACTTACTCTCCCCCTTGATTCTCCACCCGGACCTAGGTTTATACTTGACTTGGTTAAAACAATAGCATAGGCTAACGCTGTGTCCTAGGCTTCGTTGTACCCACCCTGTTACAGTCTCAGGAATAATTTTTAACTCTATACTATCAGTGGCGGCCGCAGGGATCAGATCCCTGAAAATACTGTCATTTGTGCCGCCACACTGCTGGCCCCCGGAGACAGTGCCAGTGGGGGCACCTCTTCCTCTGGTGGCAGTGGCAGTTCTTGTAAAAGAGGAAGTGGGTGGGGTGGTCATCCTGCAAGCGGTGGCCCTGCAGCTGCCAGCCACAGTGATCCCGTCTCTGAGCCGGGCCTCCCACTGAGGCGGGACATCCAAAAGCCGTGTCACCAGCAGCCTTGCCGCCGCTGCGGGAGTGAGGGAAAATCCAGCTGCCAGTGCCTCTTGAATCAATGGGGGGTCTCCAAAAGTCCCCGATCCCAGAGTCTCTCAGATCCCCAAGCCACACTCCCACACACTCTGCGGCGGCAGGTTGGCTGCTGGAAACCACACTCCTGCGCTGGGACCCCTGTCTCTAAGTATAAGTTCATCAAGTAATTTTAGTGCAACAGAGGCCCAGAATGACTTTGTAAAATAAGATGATGGTTCTACATCTGGAAAATGCTTTTGAGCATATTTTAAGTGTTCATTTAAATCCTTAATTGGACTTCACAGTCATTAGATATTATCAAAGATCCTAAATGCTCATATACCTGTTTTTGTTCTTTAGAAATGTTATTATCCATATTAATAAAACTCTCCAGAGCTCACCTAAATCCAAAACGTAGGTGAATGTATTATGAGCCCTTGCCAGCTGTGCAGCGTTCTGGCTTGTCTGCTTCCTGTCGGCCGTAGTCCAGGTCTCGGTATATCCTTACTTTTAGGATCATCTTCTTCTTTACCGGGATTCTCTTTTCTCCAAACTCTCTCTTAAATTTAGTTCTCTGGAGGCACTGGACCTTCAGCAAAAGCCTTTTTGCCACACAGGGTGGGCACCATATGTCATGTTTCCGGGACATCTTCATTGAAGACTATGGCGATGGGTAGTTATAAAAGCAAGTCCTTTATTGCATGGCTAAATCAAGTGAAGGCAAAATTGTCACAGTCCAAGCACATATGCAGAAAGCCTCTAACATAGTCTCTAGGTCCCAAGCAGAAGGAGCAGCCGCAGCGACAGCGCCCCTAGTCTGTGTCCCCCGTGCGTGTTTATCAGTAGCAGACACAACAGTAGCAACAACAGCAGCACTGGTGTTTTTGTGAGTCCTCCATGTGTATGTTCTTAGAGTGGTGCATTTTTATTCTATTTTTAGCCAATTAGGTACTTAAATGAATTTCTTACAATTGTGTTGGACCTATCCTCAGCTAAAATTGATGTCTGACAATTTTCATAAATTCTTACACAAATTCTACACATATAGCTTTATCTGTTCTATCTATCAATTTCTAGCAAGGCTACATTATTTTTTTTATGACTAGAGTTTAACTTTTGAAAAGGCAATGCCACTGAACTTTAAACTAGATCTTAGGTCTTTTTCTTATTAACTAACTCAATCTCTTATTTGCTAAAAATTAAATTTTAATTAAATAAAAAATTCTTCACTTATTTTAAAATTAACTTGCATTTCTATCTCATGTCTCTGTGGATTTATATATTTTAGTTTGTCTAAAGGTTCTAATTCAATTCTCACATATCTGGGCACTCCTGGACCCATGTGGATTTGGCCCAGGGGGGATTCATACTCCAACACCAAAATTTGGCTAAAAACCCCCAAAATTGCCCCCAAAACCATCCCAAAATCACCCCCAAAACCCCCAGAATCGGCTTGGGCAACCCCAAATACCCCCATAACTGCCCCAGAAATCAACCCCAAAATCACCACAAAAACTCCAAAAACCATGCCAAATCACACCAAAATTGGCTTTGGCACCCCCAGGAACCCCCAAAATATCACTCCCCAAACCCTCAAAATCACCTGAAAACCACACCAAAAATCCCCCTAAAAACCTCCAAAATNTTGCTCCAAAAATCACTCCAAAATCACCTCCAGAACCTCCGTAATCACCTCAAAATCAGCTTTGGCATTTTGGGGAAAAAAAAAAGACATACCATTTAGAAAGACAACATGCTCAAGTCCACATATTTTTTCAGAAAATAAAACTTCTGTTATCAAAAGCCTAATTATGACTAAAAGCTCTGCCAGTATTGATGCTGACACGGAAAAGTTTCGTCTTTGCATTTTGGTCACGTCCTTTTATCCTCTAGCTCAGAAGAATGAGGTATAAAATGTCTCTTGCTCTGTACAGGCTTGGATAAATACCAGATAGATGTATGAGGTTTATTTAGCAGACCCTTTTGTGTTTCAGATGTTTCCACAGCCAAGCGAGCATGTGGAATCCATCCGTTTCACAGGAAGTCCATAGTACACACTTGAATTTAAAATGAACACTTAAAAAAAATTTTTGCTGGATCTTCATAACTGCAGGGGACTTTGGAGATCACAAACACGGGAAGACAAGTGGTTGTGTTATCATCAGGTATTAACTTCCTTTGATGAAGTCTGGCAGCACACAGTGGTCCTTCACCTGTTGCGTCAAAATGTTGATTTTGGGGCTTTCTTGACCAGAAAAGAGCAGTTGTAACAAATTGTATTGCAATTTTACTAACCAAACAAACACACACTTGAGGTTGTTATTTTCAGTAGCAACTCATTGATGCCTTTGGTTAAATCCCATGCATAGTGCCAGGAGGCGATTAAATAGTAATTCAGAGTTCAAGCCAAGGCTTGATTGTGCAACATCAGGGGGACCCATGTAGCTGCCAAGTTTCACATCAGAGTGAGGAGAAAAGAGAAAAGGAATAGCCAGGTAACCTCAGTCATTTGTGCATCACTTCAGTGAAGTGCCTTGGTTTGGAAAGACAAGTGTCTGCTAAGGAAGGCAGGTGCCTCCCTTGAAGATGTAAACTCCCTCCCCCTGAATTATTATAATTTTGAAATTAAGGGGCTCTCAGGCAAAGATATGAGGACAGGAATAACTGTTTTTTACTAGGAAAATTAAAATAAAAATGTAGTAATAGTAAAAAACCAACAAAACAAAAAGAAAACATTGACAGAGTAAGAATACAACCTGACAACCTGTTGGTCAGAGTGTTGGTTGTTGTCCAATTAAATTGTGTCTGTGGTCCTGGAGTGACAGATGTGGTTCTGTTGAAGCAATGATACTGTAGAAGCTGTGAAGTTTTCCTCTGAAGGTGCAGTGGTGGTGTAGATGGGTCCCGTCTTCCTCTGGGAGTCCAGTGGAAACAGGCTGCTCTGGTGTTCTGAATCAGATTTTTATCCAGGTAGGAATGCATGGCTCCTCCCCTTGGGTGGAGCATCTCACAATGGGATGATGTAATTTTATCAGTCATGCAGTGAGACTCAATAGTCCATTAACAGAAGATATCCCCCTGGAGGGAAGATGGGTCGTGGAAGAGATAAAGAACACTTTCCCACGTGGTTTTAACAGCTGGCACATTAATAGAAGATACCCCCATCCCCGAGTTTTGAGGAATGGAAAGAACTAAAGAAACACTGCCCCACCTGGTTTTAATGGATGGAAATAGCATACATATTTCTGGTTACATCTTGCTTTGCAACTGAAGACATCAAGAGACTTCTGATGGCATCTCTTTATTTACAAAACTACTGATTTTCTCTCTCCTTGACGCTTGTATTGAGAGGGAGATATGGAAAAAACACCCCATAGCAGGNGGAAGAGATAAAGAACACTTTCCCACGTGGTTTTAACAGCTGGCACATTAATAGAAGATACCCCCATCCCCGAGTTTTGAGGAATGGAAAGAACTAAAGAAACACTGCCCCACCTGGTTTTAATGGATGGAAATAGCATACATATTTCTGGTTACATCTTGCTTTGCAACTGAAGACATCAAGAGACTTCTGATGGCATCTCTTTATTTACAAAACTACTGATTTTCTCTCTCCTTGACGCTTGTATTGAGAGGGAGATATGGAAAAAACACCCCATAGCAGGTTGACCACTGGCCAAACGCCAGTGCACTCATGAAAATCCTCTACTCCTCTTCCTCTGCTATAATTGAGCAGAGGAGGACAGAAAAAACTTGTTAAAATACAGCTCATGGGGTTGAGATAAGGATTAGGAGAAAATGCTTTAGGGGCAAGATGGGCTGGAAACTTTAAAAGGTGTAAAGAAAACTTAATTAGCAGAATAAATGAAGAATGATGAACTAAAATTAACGTTTAGAACACCTTCCCCCCCCAGCCCCTCTTTCCTTCCCACTGACAACATAAAGACAAAACCTGGCATTTTGAGTCTGATTACTACTTCTAAAAATNACCACTGGCCAAACGCCAGTGCACTCATGAAAATCATCTACTCCTCTTCCTCTGCTATAATTGAGCAGAGGAGGACAGAAAAAACTTGTTAAAATACAGCTCATGGGGTTGAGATAAGGATTAGGAGAAAATGCTTTAGGGGCAAGATGGGCTGGAAACTTTAAAAGGTGTAAAGAAAACTTAATTAGCAGAATAAATGAAGAATGATGAACTAAAATTAACGTTTAGAACACCTTCCTCCCCCAGCCCCTCTTTCCTTCCCACTGACAACATAAAGACAAAACCTGGCATTTTGAGTCTGATTACTACTTCTAAAAATAAATATTTCTTCAGTTTGCTTAGGGAGAGGAGGCTCTCCTGCCATGCCACAGGAAATTGTTTCTTGTGGTTTTAATTTCATGGCTAAACAGCCTGCCCAGGACCTGCTTGCATGTGTAATCCCTCCCATGGTCTGGCAGTCTTCCCACAACTACCATTCATGGCCATTTTGGATTATGGGATACAATTTTTAAGGGTGAGCAGTTCTAGTATAGAAGCAAAGAGTCCCCTTCTATCTTTGAAACCAAAATTCTCTCTCTGTATTCAAGTCAGATCACAGTTTTTCAGCATCTACATTCTCCAGTTCTCACTGGCTACGGGTGAAGGCTGCATCATATGCTTTATGAATCACAGGGAAACAGTCTGGTGTATTATAGTCTTCACCACAGTTTGTGAAATGGGGGTGGAAAAATCTCCACAACTAATAATACTTGTTAGAGCAGTATGTATTTATTTGACATTGAGATGCATGGGAAATAATTTCACCAAAGACATGCCTACCCACCCGAGAGTCTTTCTCCTTATTATTCCCGGAGGTCTTACATATGCATGACATTGCACAGTCCACCTCATACATACCCATTTCCTGGCCCTGCCCATCCTCGCTTTATATGGTAATTAACTCCACACCCTTCTGGGACATGCTCAGTCTGTTGTGGTGGTCTCTTGGGGTCTTCGAAGGATGAAGAAGACAGGGGTCTTCTTCACAAACTCTTCACCTTTATCTCTCTCGTGTGTGCTTTGGCCCTCTTTGGCACATTTTCAAGAAGATATTCAGTTTATGCTGGCTAAGGGTCTGTGTTCTTCTCTTTATCTGCATTTTTAGCCTTGTTGTCTTGGGGTGTTTAGGTTAGTTCTCATTATCACCAAGGGGCCCCAGATGCTTGTAGTGCTTTCAAATATGAAGAAGGTTAACAGTTTGGTATTCACTAAATGCCTTCCAAAATGTAATTTAATATATGTTCTAAAGCACTATTTGAAATACATTCTAACATACAGTGCATATTTCTTAAGTCTACTATAAAGGATCAACTAGAATTTTCAGATCTTTGTCTCAGTTTGCAGAAGAATTTCAGCTCCAAGGCCTGGAGCATGTCTTCTTCCTCCTCCCTCTCCACTGACTTTGGTGTTTCCATGTTGTTCTCTGTCACAGTCCAGCTCACTATGACCCCAAGTCTGGTCTAGCTGGGCAAGCATGGCAAAAATAGAGAGATGAGAACAATGGAGTTGCCCGAAAAATAAAGAACTTTAATAGTGAAAATAACAAACACAGAAACCAAGATCTGAGGGGCAAGATCCAAAGACCAAGGGGGTGTGGCAAATGTAACAATATGTAGGGTATTCTGAGGGCAGGAGTTCAATCGCGAACAAGGACTAAGAACATGACCTGATATGTGACAGGTCCCAAACCAACTGAGAACAAGAACCAGAACCATGGCCTATTATACCAACTCCCATGGCTACACTCTTCTCACCATAACCTGACTAGATATCTCCCTTTCAGTATCCCACTTCCATGGTCTCAAGTCGAAGCAACCTGCATAACCTACTGAGGCTAAACCACTACTCATCCCAGCCAGTTTGATTCCCACCGTTCTCCTCATGTGTCTTTACCTTTTTTCTTTTCTCTGATTTGGGAGAGAATTGGTGTCTGTAGGTTTGTCTGGTTTCAAGCTCTTTTAATTGAAAAGACTTTATAGAGTTCTGCAGCACTGGAAAGGTTAATCTTGTCCAGGCGCGTTGTATCAGGGAATTGCCTCTCGCTGTTGGTCATGTGACACGTACTGGGCACTGTCTGTGGGGGGGTTGCTCCAAGTGCTGATCTCAGTCGCATAGTTGCTAGTGGCATGGGATAGCTTTTTCAGCAGCATGATCATGGCTGCCACACTCGGGCCCAGCAGGGCCTGGCCGAGGAACTCCCAGGGCAGCTCACTTTTTCCCAAGGCAGGAAAACAGGAATTTCCCACAGTTTTTCTGTTCTTAAATAGGATTCATAGAGGCGTATCCAGTCTTTCTAATTGGCTTAGCAGTGTGCCAATTCTCAGAGCCAGTCATCAATTTGCTTTTGCTAGGCACAGAGGAAGCTGTTAAGCAGCTTCCCTCAGAGGATTACTTCTGTAGCTGATTTATTCCTCTTCACCAAAAATTGAATTAATGCAAAACCAGGACACACTCTTGACATCATCATACACCCACATGCCTTCTAGTGGGGTGGGAGATATGTATGAAGGCAGGACACAGCTTGCACAGAGCTCCCAGTCACAGAAGCAGCCCAAGGGCATCTGCATTGTCCAGATGCAGAGTGCCTTAGGCTGAGATCACTTCATCCATTAGCCTTGGCACTGCCTGAAAAGATGTTTTATTTGCAGTCTTCAAAAATGTTCCCAGCCACACATTTCCAGGTTGCTGCCTGAGACCATGGCAGGGGCCTCCTATATGAGTTGGTGGAAATGTTATTAGGAGTTATTTCTGTGGCAGTCTGTATTTATTGTCCTGTTTGCATGTGATTTACCATCTTTTAAGCATTATTCAATCAATACTCATTTCATCTTGGTTACAAATCTTTACATCTAAATATTTTGTATCTTTCTTTTCACTGATACAAACAAATTTCAAAGGAGGTACCACAGGATATTAATAATTATTATTACATAGGCAGCTTGTGTGTGTAGGAGAATTTTTCATTATGCCTTTAGCTTCTTTTTACTCCTAAGGCAAAAGATGAAGATAGCAGGCTATCCCAATGTCCTTTAGGAGGCATCAGCAAAGATTTTGCTAAGAAGCCTCTACTCAGGCATATGGCAGTAGGTTGCTAAGATCACATTGTTACTGGTGGCAAAAGCAAGCTGAGAAGGGTTTGTCAGATGCAGGTGCATATTTCTGTCCCCATGCAATCTTCTCTGCTGAGTTTGTACAGTAGCTCATGGGGACACAACACTGAACTGATCCTGAAAATAAACATATCAAAACAACTTTAAGGATTGTTTTAAACATTTCATCTATTCTAGGCAAATATTAGAAAAACATAACCAATATTATGTCATCTATAATTTCTATGCACGTTTTCTTACAAGGAAATCTTTATTTTTTTACTATATCTGCCCCAATACCAAAACTTGTCATTTTTACCTCACATGAGTTTATTGCCATGGCTAACCTTCCTGTGAAGCACAGCATATTTAACACACTCATATTTCCCAAAGACTCTGCAAAGCACTGTTGCTAGCTCTGATTGTCCTCTGGCACTGTTTTCCTGCCTGGGACTCCAGGTTGGATCCTGCTGCCTCACAAGTGCACAGTCCAGTAGCCAGGACACATCATTTCTCCTCCCAGGCAAGCACAAAACTCAGGTGTTGAGAATGGTGGCACCATTTGAGTAAACAGTGCTGGCTGGTTGTGGGACCTGGTGATGGGGACACATAAGGTGTGTGGATGCTCCCTGTGAAACCTGGCAGTGCTCGCACTCCTGCTCAGCTCTGTGGCTGCAGACAAGCAGAGGGGCAGCCTCCCCAGAACAGAGCTGCTGAAGGCAGCAGGGCCATGCCCTTGGCAGGGGTCTGCCCTCATTCAGCAGAAGCTACAGCCCAGTGGAGCTGCAGCCCAGCCAGGCCAGGGCATCTCTGCTGCTGTGGGAGCTGCAGCCCAAGGGTTTCCCCCGCTCCCCACAATGGCTAAAACATCAAGTTGTGCCATAATGTAACAGGAATGTTTTTTAATAAAAATGGCCTTGGTTTTCAATAGGTAAAAAGATCATAAATATTTTGACACAGCTCATTAGGAAGCTGAATTTATGCACGAGTAGGAATTTTAAAGATTATGTTCTAATTTGTCATTCAAATTATTGATAACTACAATCTTCTATTTATTTCCCTCTTATTTGTATATGCACTTAAGAGAACATATACCCTTCATCCATCTTGTCAGGTACATGCACCCAGGATTTCACCAGCAAGAGACTGAGAGGACTCAAGGTTAGTAGAGAGAAAACTGCAGCAACACCCACAGTCACAGGGAATTCTGAATGCTTCTCCAGCAAATACATGGGAGAAGAGTTCTGTAACACAGGAGGCACACAGACCCTTATAGCTTCACAGCTTTGCCCCCCCCGCCCTTTCCCTCACATTAATTCAGTAGAAGTGCTTCAATCACACCACTGAAAATGCCAGAGAACAAATTGGTATAATGGAGAGGAGGGTGCTGTACCACTACATTGCATGGGAAGCCACAGAGAGCAGTGCTGTCTGCTGAGGTTTTGCTGCTACAAATGCTACAGCTTGACACTTTTCTCCAAAGGAAGAGAAGAGAGTGATGATTTTAGTCTTACTTCAGATAACCATCTTACTCTAATTCAGCTCAAAGCTCAGAAACCATGACAAACCACTTCCAGTGTGTCATAGCAGGCAACCAAAGTGCTTATTTGGGAAGGATGAGAGTAATTTTTATATACTTGGAAAACTGAAAATTTTTATATACTTGAAAACTGGACTGAAAATAGCTATTTTCAACTGATTAATTGAATTCATTACCTCCTGCCCCAGGAGACACATCTTGCCTCCAGCAAGGAAGGCAAAAGCTCTGTGCTTAGAGCCAGCAGCTGGAGGTTGTGGAAAGGAGGAGATGTCCATCTGCCCAGAAAGGTGGAACCCAACCAGACAGCTTTGGAAGGGTGAATGTGCAGCAGCAGCAAATGGGAAGCTCTGTGTTAGGCTTTGGGACAAAACAGTATGAAGTGGCATTACAAAAATCCAATAAAAACAAATGAGCTATTGATACTTCTCAGCAGTTGTGTCAGACTTGCTGCAATTTCAGATTGGAAGTCCCACTCTTCCTGTTTCTTGCAGAACAGCTGGGCTGTCAGGCTGTTGGGATATTTCCTTGCACCAGCTCCCTCCCTACACCAGTTCTGCCCCGTCCCAGTGGGGCTCAACGGCCCAGAGGTGCCCATGCTAGCCTTCCACTCTGCTGTGTGTGTGTTAATGCATCTCCCTCCTGCAAGCACAAGTCATGTTGTTTCTGCTCAGGATCATCACTAGATTTTATAAAGAGTGCTGGTGATCTCTTGTGCGCTTGAATCTACTGTCAGTGACATTATTGGCAGATCCTGGTAGTGGAGCAGGACTTCTTTTTAAGAAGTTTCTTGCCACAATGCATAGAAAATCACCTCAGTTCTTATGAAATCAAAATATCCTAAAAAGATTATAGCTTTCCATAATCTGAAAGCAAGCAGTGACCTCCCTCTTCAAGAGCATTATCCACATTAATACCCAATGAAGTTGTATTTTAATTATATCTTGTCACTGTAAAATCTTCATAGATGAAATACACAAGAGTGCAGTGGAGCACAGGAGCACAGCTGAGGGACAGAGCTCAGCACAGTGGACTTTTTTAGTCGTACAGGAATGAAGCTTCAGCATCACCTCTTATGGGGGCTAGAAGTTACAGTGGTCATAATGAAGCGCTGGCTGCTGGGAATGTTTTTTTCCTGGTCCTTCTGGCGACAGTTGAAGGGGGAGTACCCTCAAATTGTGGGAAGACTAGCCGAGTAACGTACTCTCACCAATGTGGCTAGATACGTTCTCCTTTATTTTAGTCAAAATGGCAGATTATATACAGTTCAGCATAGTTTACATTTCCAGACATTCCCTCATTGGTGTGCAGCATACAAGAATGTAAATAAACATTGTTTATTCTATACTTAAGGTGGCTAAAGTGCTCAGACTAACATTTGCACCTGTTACTAAATGGGTGTGCTACTTTCTCCCTAGGCATACCTTAACATAATTTCTAACAATGCCACAGGCTGCAGGCCTTCACACAGGCCTGTATCTGAGTCAGGCTGGGTTGACCAAGCTAATTCAAGAGCAGGTCGTGCCCCTGCTCTCTAAGCAATTCTACTACAGACAGTAATTGTATTTTAATTTGCTATTAAGACTACAGGCTCCTCATTAAAAGGCAAAGCAGTTACAACACAACACTGAGTCAACATATTTATAATAAATGTCACAGGCTGCCAACATGTATTACTATGCAAGAACCTAATGGGTTTCGTTATGATCAAGGCATAAAGCACAATTGTATTTCTTTCTGAAAGGTATCAAGAATTGCTGTAGAGTATAATGGACAATTCTAGAGCACACAGATGAGTGGGAAATAGATCAGGATTTCTTTTTTGACAAGAAAGAATGCATATTGTATTTCTGAATGTGTGGTAGGTGTGGGTGGAGAAATCCTTCTCAAAGAGGGAGATAGGTAAAGAAATTCTCAGAGACTCAGATCAGCACTGAAAAAAGATTTCTTTTCCTTGGGGCAGGAGACTATTAATTTTTTTTAGCCAAAAAACTCTACAGGTACAGCTGAGCTTGTCTTTTGGGAAAGAAGCTGTATGAGATCTTACTTGGTAATATCTATGTTTGCTTCTCTTACACCTATTATTGGTTTGCTGAGCCACTACAACCAAGGTTTCAATTAAATTTTGTTTAATGACTAAAGATTTACAGTTCTAGCAAGTGACAGGCATTTTTTCACTCTCTAAGTTAAGGCTTGCAAAGGGAAGTTGCCTCTTTTCCATACAGAAAACTAATTGCCCTGAAGGTCATAGGGAAAAAATGCATTTTATAGACACAAGCTAATTTAAAAGATGATGAAAATATCTCCCGAAAACCAGTCTGCAAACAGAGCATGTCTTTTGGAAGAAAGGAGAAAGCTGAGCTTCCCAGGAGATAGTGGCTCCTGGACTTATTTTGGCACAAGTGCCATCTTTCATTGCAACAAAGAGGGGGAATGGGGAACACCCCCCTGCTGAACGCTTAAAGAAGACATTGTATGTTTTTAATTTTTGAACTGCTTCTTGATAGATCCTAATCCTCCAATTGTCAGACATTTCAATAGTAGTCTGCAAATACAGCCCAAACAGAAACCCCTGGTGTTGGATAGGGATCCAGAGACAGGTAAAATTGTGAGACCTTACCCGCTTGTTATGTGGATTTGAGGTTATGATTGTGTTTGCACAGAAGCTGGACTGAGGTAGTCCGGCAAGGAATATGAAGCCTTTCAGAGAATCCTTGGCGACACCATCTGAGGATCCAGCCCTGGCATTGACCTCTAAGGATTCATGATTTCGCCCTCTGAGGAAACTTGTGGGGAGCTGAAGCCTTTTTCTCTGGGGTCCCCAGGGTCAGCCTGACCCTGTTAGCCACAGATATTCCCGGATAGAGCGGTACCTCCAGGCACCACTCACCCTTAAGAATTCCGGGCTGGGTCCAAGGCTTCTCTGGCTGGCTTGGCAAGCTCAGTGATATTAAGCTCTTTAGCAAGTGATAGCTCAGCAAGCGATATTCAGCTGTAGCAGTGATAATCAGCTTTCTTGCCAGCCGCCTAAGCAGACCAAGGGAGAGAGATGAGAAGACGCCGTGTAGATAATTCCACAGGAAGTTTAATGGAGCTCTGTGAAGGGACCAGGGACGGCTTTCTTCTGCCTTCTGGGCCGTGTTGAGGGGTTTTTATAGGGTATGAGGGTTTTGGAAATTGACCAATAGTAAGGTCAGGGTAACAGTAGCCAATAGTCTTACAGAGAGATAAGAGAGGGTCTGAGAGCCAAAGGGGGTCTTCAACCAGGTCCGGCTACCGTGACTAAGCATTCCTTTATCAGGCAGCTGACCTCCAAAATGCCCTTACAGGCTTCTCAGCTGCAACAAAGAGCCTCATCAGCAACTGCCTGACAACAGACTTATGTCCTTGGGAAGATGGTTTAGGTTACCTAGAAGTGTTAGGGTCACCAAGATTAAGTCATCCACTTTAGGAGAACCAGTGAATCACACATCTAGGGGTGATCGATACAGTGGTTGACTTCCTTTTGGTGAATGCCTACTTTAAATTAGAACATTAATTCTAGCCAAATAGTCACTGCTTTTAAGCAAGAACTTAATGCGGGACTGCTACTTTCTTTTCCCTGCTTAGTTTGTCATACTGGGCATCACCAGGCTTAGGTTGAATGTAAATGTGTTGAATATGGAGTGTTGTAGTATTGTGCATTCTATATAAGGCAAGCTGCCTGTTATCAAGGTGATCCCCTGAGAGGCAGCCAAAGCGATGCATAAATTGTACAGTTAGTGTGTGGGCATAGATTTAGTTTGTCTGAACAGCAAGAATTATCTCATGAACAGTAGCTTGCTGCCACTAGTTAAGGAAAAGCATAGAGTTAAACCAAATGTTATGCTTATTAGCATTGCTTCTTTTTACTAGCACAGCTTGGCCTATTAGCCAACCCAAGATGAATGGTTAGGTAACCCTGGCAAATCTAACAGGACAAGATACCATCTGCTTAGCTACTGCATCCCCTGAAAATCCATGTAGGTTTTTGGCCAATACTAAAGGCTGCTGCTTGTGCTATAAAGTGCATAAAAAATCCCAGTAAGGCATGAGACCAATGGACCCCTTACCTTCCTAAAGGACCTTAGAGCCCCAGGAATTAGAGCTTCTTGGTTCTGTGAAAACAGATTTTTGTATTAAATTTAACTATATGAAAAAAGATCAGTCAAAAGTGTAGGTTGTTTCTCCTTACCACCCTGTGTATAAGAATCTAAGCTTTTGGTGCAAATGCACTGTATTCAGTGTTTCCAGGTCCAGTAATAGTACCTTAATTCTGCCAAATAATGCGAACAATAGGTTATCTGTAGTTTTTGAGAAAATCCTTACTTAAGGCTGTGGCCTATTTGAGCTGCAACAAGTATATAACACTATACTGTAAGAATAATATCTGACCTCAATGATTTCAACCCTGATTTCAACTACTTTTTACTCTGACTTCAGCTTAGACTTCAATAAACTTTAATTTCAATTTGAATGCTGACCTATTTTTGCTCAAGATTTAGCTTAAGGCTCCCTGCTTAGATTATTTTTGCACCCCCTCTTTTGGAGTCCCGTCTCTCAGTCACATGGCACTTTGGCAAAAAGGCAGACGCTGAGCTAGCACATTCCCTGGGACCACTGTTTTATGAAAAACAAATACTTTTGCCTGCTGTACTTCCACTTCATTGAAGACTTTCAAAGGTCATATAAGTAAAAGGAAGGAACAAAGTGCTTAAATAAAGTTGATAGCTCCAGTAATTCTCAAATTATTTGTGAAAGTCATATTGAGCTGGTATGAAGTTTTTGAGTTTCTCTGCAATGAAAAAACTTTTATTTTGGTCCTGGCTGAAACAAAATTGTCATCAGTAGCTCAAGCAGTGGAAAAGTGTAGAGCATTATAGTATACATTTCTAGTGAGAGTTCTTATGTATTGGTTTGGCACAGCCTGCTTTTTGGCAGCAGAGGACCACAAAGATGGCTCCTGTGAGAAGATGCCGGAAGCTTCCTATCACGTCTGGCAGAGCCAATGGCTGATGGCTCTGAAATGGATTTGCTGCTGGCCAAAACTGGGCCAATGACAGAGGCTAGTAACACCTCTGTGATGATACATTTAAGAAGAAAAACAAACCAAAGTCATAAGTTTTTGCTCCTAGCCAAAGAAGAGGAGGTGAGAACACGAGAGAAACAACATGGAGACACCAAGGTCAGTGAAGAAGCAGGCAGAGGAGGTGCTCCAGGCGCTGGAGCCGAGACTCCTCTGCAGGCTGTGGTGAAGACATGATGAAGCAGCTGTGCCCGTGCAGCCCCTGGGGATCCACAGTGGATGCAGAGAACCGCCTGCAGCCCGTGGGGGAGGTGCCCATGCCAGAGCAGGTGGATGCCTGGAGGAGGCTGTAATCCAGTGGAAAACCCGGAGAAGAGAGAGGGTTCCTGCTTCGAGGCTGGAGCAGCCTGTCCTTGGAGTTCTGCACCCTGTGGAAGAGTGACCTGTGCTGCAGCAGTTTTGGGAGAACTGTTTGGCCACAGGGGCAATTTATGTTGCAAGAGATGCAGTAGGGCTGTTGCTCGTGAGAGTGGACCCATGCTGGAGAAGTTCACGGAGAGCTGTCTTCCATGGGAAGGACCCCATGGTCTCACAGGGGAAGGACTCCTCTCTCAGAGCAGTGGAAGAAAATATCAGTGATGAACTGACCCAAACCCCCACACCCTGTCTCCCTATGCTATCGGTGGGAAGGAGAGAGGGGCTGGGGGGAAAAAAGGTGGTTTTCAGGGCTTATTTTACTTTTCATTCTTCTCCTCTGATCCTGTTAGCAATAAATTTCACTTTGCGACTTTGAGTGTGTTTTGCCCTTGAAGTGTTTTCTCCTGGTCCTTAACTCAGGAATCCTTCAATAACTTTTTTTCCTTTTCCCTCCTCTGCCCAGCTGTGGAGGATGAGCAAGTGACTCTCGTGGGTGCCTGGCACTGGGCCAGTGTCAAACCACGACATCCTATGTAATCACAAGGTCAAATACAGTTTAAAAAATGAAATACAAGATTACCAAGAAGCCAGAGGCTTCAAGATGAAAATCCGTAAATGGGTAATTTAAAGTGCTTAATTGAATAACACTGTAATACAGTAGCCTGTTGGCAGCTGCTCCCCAGGATCACTGCTCACAAGACATCTCTGTTAGCTGATACTGAAAACAATTCTGCATAAGACACCCAAAGTTTAATCAGGGTAGGTTTTTCAGACTCCTTTACTGAAATCCAAATAATGAGTGATTACATGTTTCTAGGTTGATGAAAATTATGAGGAAAAACTGCATCTGCTGACTTCCCGGCCCAAGGGGATATTCAATGCAAGTTGCATCGGTCAGCAGCTGGTGAGAATAAAACCAAGAACTACCCTGATACCATCTGGTTTAGTTAGAAAGGCTCTGGGAGAGAGGGAGCCAAGAGGAGACAGTCCCTTGACACACCAGGCTGTTTCCAGATCCAGCTCTCACTGAACTTTTCTCAGAGCTACTTTGGCTGAATCAGGCTTTGCTTCCCTGCATTTTTGTTTCTCAGTGATGGCTCTGTTTCCATTCCCTCTGGCTTGCTTGCACCTTCAGCCAGTGTCAGTGCTTTACCTGCATTTATATGCAATAACTCCTCCAGCCTGACAGGTGGCATTTTTGAGCCCTTTGCATCTCTAAGAAAGAAGTTTTTATTTCTTCCCTTTACTTGCTCTCTTCAGCCAGGTCTGTCTTAAGAATAAGCAAAAAATTAAAGCACTCACCCATTTCAGCTTTCTCTACTTCATGTGAAGTCCAAAGCACATAATACTATCTGTACCAAGTGTACTTGGAGGGACACCCCTCGCCTTGGTAATTTTTAGCAAACTTTTCCCATGCTTCTAGGTCAATTTTGGAAAAAATCACCTTAACTAACATTCCCTCTTCATCTGGCCCCACTGCCTTCCGTAGGGGTGCTTGGAATGCTTGCTTTCTAGTCCAAGAAGAAATGAGACTACTAGACAGGGGGGTGTGCTGGAGCTACTGGAGCTGGTATCTCCTTGAGTCTTCAAAACTCCAGGGAGGAGTCCCCAGGAGGAGGCCTAAGAAAGTAATCTAGATCTTGTTCTTGTGTTACTGTCTGGTACACCTTTTCCTTTCTTATACATTTTTGACCAATGTTACAAGCTGAGCAGCACTACTTAAGCTTCCTGTTTTGTTTTTTTTTTTTGCTTTGCAGTCTTTTTCAAGGGTTAGTAGCAGGGGATCAGAAGGGGCTTTCATTCTACAACCTCTCTGCCATTTAGGGTGGTAAGGGAGAAAAACATATCCACATACAAAAGCTCGACTCACTTCCCTTCTTGCCTTAATAACAACATCAATTGTAATAAGGTGCTGTATTCTGAAGTTCTAGTAGGTGGCCATCTTGCTCTATCTTCCAATTGATACAAAAGCCACCACTGATTGCAATACTTAACAAGATTCCATTTGCTCTTCGTGCCCCCACAATATCCTTCCAGTGTGCCAGGATGCACCTCAGAGGACTAGCTTTAGAAATTTCCTTGCTCTGGCCAGCCCCCATTATGTCCTTCTCTTTGCCTTGTCTCACGTTCTCCTTCCTCTGTCCTTCACCCCCCATTCTATCACAGTCCTCTACCAGTCTTCCTCCCACATTTCCCAAGTTTTAGGAACCAAATAGTTTCTGTGAACAAGTTTAAAATCTCAGGCTCAAGGTCTATTCGGCTGGTATTCTTTCTCTCACCAGGTGTACACACTTTGCCGCCTGGCAGAGTGTGGGGAACCAGGAGGGACAAGGGAGGGGCTGCTCTCCTAAGGAGAGCAAGAACCCTGTGTGTTTGAAAAAAGCAAGGTTTCTCATTGGTCCCTGTTGGTGGGCTGCCAACATTCTGTAAACCCCCACCCATGAGTTAGGGGATAAAAGGAAGGGACTGGGACCGTTAGGGGTCTTTTGGAGCTAATAAACCCCCTCTGGAAGATCACAGATTCTCGTACTGATTTCCCCTGTAGCCTGAAGAATCTGCTAGCTGGGAAAAACTGCTTGCCCCAGACTGTCAAAGATAGAGTCTGAGGAAGCTGAGGACCTCGGGACGGCTCGAGAGAAGCTGAATCCAAGAACCCCAGCTGCCGGGGAGAAATCCCTGAGCCAGAAATAAGTGGCACATGAGTAAGCAATTCAGTTTTCTCATGCCAAGCCATGCTCATCATCTGAGAGCATTCAGCGGCCTTGGGTCTCGCTGCTTCCTCGAAGAGAAGTTTCCACGTTTTAGGGGAAACCATCGGAAGAGGCACCGTCTGATAACCGCTGACCCCACATGAACGACGGCCAGACGAGAAAGGTGACCACCTCCCAGCAGGTTTAATTTGACCCATCTGTGCACTCAGGTGAAGAAAAAGAGTGAGTTTTAGTGAAAAAGGGGTCTGGTGACCTAAAAAAGGGGTCTTTTGATTTTATTTTTACATTTTACTGCTGTGGGGGGAGTGGAACATGGGTAATACTCCATCTCTTAACCTTANGGGGGGAGTGGAACATGGGTAATACTCCATCTCTTAACCTTATATGAGAGAGAATTCTACCCCCAAGTTGAG
>VYXD01008704.1:432612-479633 GCA_013397195.1 Hylia prasina | reverse complement strand
GCCCCGGACAGATGCAGATGCCGAGCCCTCGTTCCCAAATTGGCACCGATGAGGCGGATCGTGATAATAAAATTCTTAGCGGGTGGAGAGATACCTTCTTTCATAGGCCTGTAGAGCAGATGCCGTAGAACATGCTGCACTTCACAGTCTTCCCCTTCCTAGGCTAAAGAAATAAAGCAATTTTATGTGATAATGCCATATTTTGGGCTTCTGTTTCAAATTTCTTCATGGTTTGCAGACGAAGATACAATTCTGTAGTGTAGTCTGCTCTACTTTTTAAATAAAACTTAAAATTCAGAGCCTTAATCATTAAGCATTCTTAATTTTTTCTTCTGAGATTACCATGACTGCAAGAATCCCTAGTATTTAGGTCTTGTAGAATTTATTGTATCCAACAACCACCCATGTGCCAGAGCTCTGCAAACACTGGGAAGATGAAAACCGTACTTTAAAATCCCAGTCCTTGTCATCAAGGATGACTTTTTTTTCCACCTGGGCATGGAGGGTGGATTATAGCATTAATGCTGGCAGGCAGTCATGGCCATTTTATACAATGATTTTTCCTTGTGAATGTATTTGAGACATTAAACTCATGTTTATTCCTTGGTCAATTAAATAAAATTGTCTGCTCAAAACTTACACAGATTAAGTCTTACACCATTTAGCACAGTTTGTCCACTTGGGGACAGTGGGACAAGTAACTCTAGTCCTTCCCAGGGTAACAACAAAGGAGAGAACAAAAGCAATTCCTGCTGTGCATTCATTTATTAGCATCCTTTGGGCTTAGACAAAACAGAAACCACAAATCTCCTCTCCTCTCTGAGCTTGCACATAAATTGCTGTTGAAGTGTAAAGTTCCTCTTTTACTTTGTACTAGTTTAACCCAACAGTGTTCAAAATAGCAGGTTTTGGTGGTGAATACCTACTGCTATGAATCTGCGCTGTTCCCTCCTAAGTTCTCTGGGTGAAAGATGGTTTGCATTCACTAAACACTTTTGTTAAGTCCTTCCACAAAGCAGCTTCTGACAGCATATTCATCTTTGCTCATTTACAGCTTGATGTTAGGCTCGCTGTTTCATTTGCCAGCAGGCCTCATTATTTGCTTTGCTCAGATCAGACCATTCCTCTGTTTCTTGGAGACCTCTCTTACTGTCCCCATAGTCCTTTCCTCTGAAGGAGACATTAGCTCCAGTCAAGTGAAATTCTGTGCAAGACACCAACAGAGAGTATGTTGTTCTCCCTGTTGAAAAGCAGGGTTTCAGTTCTGTAGTGTTGGGAGTTTCTTTTTCTCCTTTTGTCTTTAATTTAAAACATCTTTCAGTTCAGTTCAGTGGATCCACAATGTCATTCTGTGATCCATGTGGAACTGGCAGCTTCTTTTCCAAACATGACCTTGAAGGTGAGAGATACAAAGTCTACAGCAAACAGATTTGCCATGGAAGTTGTTTGGTGCTTGGGGGCTGCTGCTTCAGAACACTCAAAGGCCACATGAATGATAGAGCACAGCATTAAAACTTATCTAAAATTAGTTCAGCTAATGACAAAAATTTCTAGAGTTAGAATCATGGAATATGTCAAGCTGGAACTGACCCATAATGATGACCAAGTCCAACTTCCTGCATATCACAGGTCCACTTAAAACTAAACTTTATAACAAGACATTCCTAAAGCTCTGCTTGGTACCATGATGACTCTCCTTGGGAGCCTGTTCTGGTGACTGACCATCCTCTGTGAAGAAGTGAAGAACCTTCTCCTAATGTCCAATCTGAACTTCCCCTGGCTCAGGTCCATTCCATGACCTCGTGTCCTATTGTTGGTTACCACTGGAGTTACACAGATGAATACAGGTGTTCATCATACAGGCTGACATGTCCTCTAAATTCCAACTGTACCCAACCCTTCCACAGTCCACTTTCCAAATAATTTCTAGAGCCAGTCCCAGCTTGCCTTTTTCCCTTGAACTCTCCCCGTGTATCTATTCCAGGCAGATGAGAGCTTTTGTTAAATCCAAATGAAACTCTGCTTTCCACAACATTTATGCTACCAGTTGAAGAACAAAATTTATATTTTAAATGTAATGCCCAGTCATGCCAATAAGGTCTATAGCCTATAGTATTGAACACAGTGCAGAGTAGGACAGAAAAATAGAAGCAAGTTCAAACAAGGTGAGGAGCATCTCAATTATATTTTCTTAATGCTTATATGGTAAGATGAGCTTACCACGTAAATTACACCGCCCCAGCATCCCTTACCTGCCAACTGAGTAGGCGTAAAGAAGTTGGTGGGCAGCTAATACAATGTAAGAACATAAAGAAACCTTGTATGTGCCAGTCTGCACACCACCTCCATATCTGGCCCTCAGCACATTGTCATATGACTTTAATAGCCCAGATAAATCAGTTCCTGAACCAAACTCCTACACTGGATATATTAATGGATGCAATTAAGCATTTAATAAGACACTTGAATTTTTTCTTCAAAAAAGGAAAAACACAACTAAAAAGCCCATACCTAAAGCACCACCAGAAATAAGAACCAGCCTTTTCCTGCAGAATGAAAAGCAATGCTAACAGCACTGATGTATTCGCATTAAAATTGAGTTGTCAATTCATTGAGAAAATAAATTCAACATAGAGAATTACTATAGAATATATGAACATCATTTAATATTCAGGAAAATTTCATTAATGCCACACTTCACCTAAACCATTCAAGTGTTTTGCAGTGACAGCTGAACAGTTTTTCTTCCAGCGGTTTGTACTTGATTTGACTCATGTTTTAGCTCAGACATTTCTACAACAGCAGCACATATACATTCACTCCTTTGCTGCCTGGAGCTTTCTGCAGACTGCTCAACAAGCATTTCTATTTACCTCTGCAGAACAAACTAGTGCTGCCCTCAGAATAATACGAGGACGTTTATTCAGCTCCTGCCCTCACCAACCACCCCTTCAATGGCTGGTCTCTCACCGACAACGAAAACCCAACACCGTGCAGAGAATTAGTCACTAGAGGGCACTTAGAGAATCCAGAAGACTGAGAATGTGCTTGGGATCAGCGGGCCACGACAGTTTAAGGAGTCCAAATGATGAGATTTGCATTTACTTCCTAAGCAAACTCCTGCGACCAATATTTTAAGATACAAAACCAAGAAAATAATTGTATTTCTGACTATGACCTTTATCACATTTTGTCTTTCCATCAACTGAATGAAAAAGTCTGGGGAAAAATTCTCCTCTGAGGCAACACACAGACTCTACATTGGCCATGCACTTCTAGACAAATGTTGAACAAAAGTGTTAATTGCTGGCTTGTAAGGTACGAATCATGTGAGGTATTGGCTGTTTCTGCTGGGCGCAGCTTCAGGGAAAGAGGTGCAGGAATACACAAACCAGTGTGGCAAACTCACTGAAATACAGCATTTCATTTCACTGCAGTGCCTCAAATTGACTATGCATTTCACAAGAGACAAGGATGTGATTATGCCCCAGAGGCCCTGCAGATTTTATTCCGTATGTGACAAACCACTGAAAGGTGACAAGTGCAATGTCAGGAAAGCAGGAGCAAGAATCCTGGGTGGTGGAACTTGCAGTCACTCCCACAGCAGGCACAGGCTGTATATATTTGAGCTCAGCTCTAAATTTAATTCTCATTTAAAGACAGAGCATAAATAAAGACTAGTCTTATCCCTGCTGTGTTTCCTGAACAGCTCAGTTCTTTGCTTCTTATATTAATTGTAAGCTGCAGCTTTCAGCCCAGGACATCCTGTCTTTTGTAATATTAAAATTGTCTTGGCTACCCAGAGTCTTTTTTCTGTACACTTCTGATCTTCTGCTGGAGAAAAAAGCAGAATTTGTGATCAGTGAGTTCTGCAAAATCTCAAATCATTGCTTTTGTGAAGGCCAAGTGCAGGGCAGCACAAGGAAGGGCTGGGCTACTGCTGTACCAAGGGCTGACAGGAAGAATTGGTGAGGTGAGCACAGGTCACAGCACCTGGCCATGAGCAAGGGTGGTGATCAGTGACCCTGACAGGTCTGTCACACACTATCAAAGCATTGCAGCACTGGGCTGTGTTCTCTAGCAGAGAGAGAACAGGGGCTTGGGCTGGCTTTGTGCCCAGACAGAGATGGGGCACTCAGAGCTCACAAAAAAAAGCAGAGTGGCACTGAGTAGTACTTGGTGGACACTGCAGGAAGACAGAAGGTGTGCCTGCCTCTTGCTAAGCATTCATTAAAACTCTGATTTATAAATTGGCTCTGTACCTTGTCTAAATTGACTTTGGAAGCCTACAGGAAATACTGCCCCACTTCCCTGTGTTTGCCACAGGGGAAATGAGAAACCACTGGGTCCCTGGGGCTAATTACTTTCTTCAAAACCCAGCATTGCTCTGTTTCTGACTCAGCGCAGCATTCAATTTTCTGCTGAGATTGTATCTATATCGCATTACAGGATGAGTTGCAATAGCACCTGATGTTAATTGCAGTGCACAGACTGCTCCCTTCTCTCCTTTACACCAGTTATCAAGAAAAACCAGAAAGTCCACTTCTGCTGGTTTTAATTTAGCCTCTTCCACCCATACAGAATGCCTGTCAGACAGGAGAGGCAGGGGCTGTCATCCTCTTTCTGCCTGAAAATATTTAACAAGGTAGAGACTAGCTGGATGTCTACATGTAGATGTCTGCATTCCATCCCAAACAATCAGATACTTTATGGAGACAGAGATGTTGGATGCAGGACAGCCACTCGATGTAAACAGATACAGACAGGTACCATAATATTCCTGGATTGCCCCAAAGCCAGACAGTCTTCCTTTCCTCTTGCATCCACTGGAAGCAGAGAAAAGGACAGAGATGAAGTAACAGAAAAAGGACATCCCTAGGCTGCTCTCAAAGCTTGTCAGTCTCTTTCAGGGCCTATGCCTGCCTAAAACACCAAAGCAACCCTCAAACACACCAGAATCCAAACCACAGAAACAAGCAGGGGCATTGAGACTGGACAAGAGTATATGGCTCAGCAAATAGTCCTGTGTGAACTAAATCTGAGAATATTTCTTGGGTCAGGAGTAAAATTTACCTTTTCCTGGAGCACAGTGAAAGAGATGAGGGGGTTTAACATCTTATCATTATTTTGTTTTGTTTTTGTTTCCCTCCCAAATGTCCACTTTTTACAGCGGCATTCTAGCACTCACCATGTATCACATAAATGCTTGTTTCTGACAAGTTATTTGCTACCCTGTCATTTGCCTGCCTATCATTTCCCACTCCCCTTCTGCCAGCAGCAACCAGAATTTCTGTCACTTTCAAGAGTTAACCAACATTGGCAGCTGCCACTTGCTTGGCATCACATGTACATGGAAGAATGACAGGGATTTGTAACATGTGCCACACTTCCAGTGCACATTGAATGAACAGCATTAGAAGAAAATTAATTAATTCGTCTACTGGAAAGCAATGCCTCTGGGACTAGCACTGGGGGCTTTGGATATTTTTGAGAGAGCTCCTTCAAGGCCAGCCTCCCACTAAGGAGGGCAGCCACGACAGCTCAGAGAGCAGCGCTGTTTCCAACAGTGGACAGTGGTTGCTGCTACTCACAAGTCTCCCTTTTACCTCTAGTGGTGTAAATAACCTATTCACCTTGCCCTGCAATTTGTTGAGTGTTTTCAGGTGAGTCAAAGTGCTGTAAGCATCTCTCTTCTCATTTCTTACCCTTTAGTTAAAGGCCCTTTCCCTGTTTGGCAGCCCATTGCTTTCTACTGTTTCCCCATCAGCAGTAACAAAATTGCTCTGACCAGAGTCCAACTTGCAACATAATGTTTCCAACCTGGAGTTGCTCTGGGATTTGCCTTCATTCTGTTAGGACAGATAAGGTTTAAAAAAAAAAAACCCAGAACATTCTGTCAAATAAACATTTGCTAATGCTCTTGAGCAAGAGAAATTGAACAGGTAGCAAACAGATTAACTATCTGCTACAGCAAATAAACAGCAGCAAAGGTGCCCTGGACACTCTTTGGATGGTATTTCTGCATTGAGCCTGATACTCTGATATATTAATTGATCTCTCCAACAAGAGCTGTGACCTTTATATATAAAATCGGAGGTCAGACCTCAAAATAATATAGTTAATCTCCCACCTGGTATCATGAAAACAGGCTTGCTGTTAGTTTTACTTCTCTACCCTTTTTTTTCTCTTTCTCCCATGAAGAATAGGTGATTTTTGCAGGTACACAGTTGCTCAGTTTATCAGTAAAATTATAATCTCTTTGGGTGTAGGACTAGCAGAGCTTGCTGATAATCCTAGGATTTGATTCTGTATGAAATTTTAATGCCACTTCTAGGGCAGTTTTATGTCTGAAGATTGAACATGGTAAATGAGCAATTGGTTCCTCTCTTCTGAGGCTGAGTTACACGAAGGGGTCTGATTGGAGCCCTGGAATATCTTAACCAGCAGGGAGTATTTTTCCTTCTAGGCCTGGAACAGATGCAAATGACACTGTAGCCTGAGTCAAGCTCTAGGTTACAAAACTGAAAAATACCATTGAAAAACTCAGGGTGGAGAATGGCAGAAATTATTTCAGAGCGGACAACTATTTTGCAATAATCTAATTAAAGAATTTTATCTGTAGAATTCTTGCGTGAGACACACAACAAGAGCTTCTAAAGCAGCTGGTTCAACCTAGGGCCAAAAATTAAAGCTAAACAAATTGAAATTACAAGTAAAATGTTTTTCAGAGATAGAAAACATCATTTGATGCAATAAGGTACCAAGGGAAGCAGTAGACATGCACAGGTCTCTGAAAATAAGTGTTAATCAAACAGGAAGGGAGAATATGGATGGAAGATGCTTGACCTCTATGAGAGATCAGACCATGAGAGTATTGGTGCCTTGCAGCCATAAGGATGAGAACCTATTTAAACAATCCCTTCTTAAAGACAGTAGGGTCAGAGTTAGATCACATCCACTCCACACCAAGCCAAGTTACCATCTCTTGCAAAGTCAAGAAAATCTCCTTCTGAAGTGTTATGGTGAGAGAGAACATGATAACCTCAAGCCAGTTCCTTCAAACACACCATATTCCCTTGGCTCTTATTTTCACATTGGCCAAGAGGCTCACAACCTTCCTATGCACAAGGGGCAAATGCTTCCAACCTCCCACAATTTTTTTTTAATTAAAAATCCAAGTGCCCCAGGAGACTTGCTTAACTGCTCAGGTTACATGGAGGCAATAAAATGGGAGAACTTTTTGATCAAAGATAAAGTGAACATCCCAAGATACTGGAATATGGGCTCATTTAAACTGCAAGTATCAAGTAGATGTCCTCACTGAGAGTTCCAGAGATCAGATTTCACAGTTGAAGGACAGAGATGAAAATTAGTATATTTATACAAGTAGACTTTTGTCACTATTTTGTCTCTGGGCAAGTTGGATAGGAGATAAACAGGCTTGATAAAAGTGTCTTGCTGCAACTTTTGCACAGCTTCTCAAGCAACCCACCTGCCTAAAGAGAAACATTGCCACCAAATCTAGTCCATGAACCACAGTCAGGCCATGCCCTTTACTTTCCGTGGATCATACTAAAAATAAAGCCTAGAGAGCCAGTTCTCAGATACAGGAGCACATAGTCTTAACATCATATTGGTCCTGGGAACTTCCCTTCTATTTTCCTCCACATTTTCCTCAACGGAAGAGATGAGCAGGGCTAGTTTCTCCCTCAGCTTTAAAGCATACTGGACAACACTGAGTCTGGATCTCTCCTCAGAATTTCCCTTGAGAATTTCAAAAGGGCAGAAACATGTAGACACTGTGGACAGGTGTGGTTTTTACCATTATCAGTTTTGTAGCTAAAACAACAATCTGTATACTGGTAGCAGACACAAGAAGTGGGATCTAGAATCCTGATGTGCTTTTCTTACATGTATCACTCCCAGAATTTCTAAGCTGGACAGCTGGCAAAGCCAAATGTCACATCAATACTCTCAGAAAACAGATGCATTTTAGATTGCCTCTGTTTGTCACACAAAATGGATCTTCATGAAGACAATCATTATCTTTGTTACTCTTCTCCACAAAGGAATTTGCTTCCATTCGCAATTCTGTATAAACCAACCAGCAGTTGGACACTCTGACTTTTCTCACCCCTTCATGGACACTTACAGGTGCAACACACCCAACTGGAAAGAAATAGTTTGTTATGTGTTTGTTATCTCAGCCACTGCTACAAACTCCTGATGGGAGACTACGCAGAAAGGATGAGTTGGGAAGGGAGGCTCTATGAAACAGACTGTCCACAATCACAGTGTGTCCTCAAAAACCCCAACTGTCACTTTCTTCTGTGACAGAAGTCATGGATGCCACGTCCTCTAAAGCTTAAATCAGAGCAGCTGCTTCTCCCTTTGTTTTGCACAGAATGCACCTAGGTAGCAACACACACATTACATAATAATGTCAGAAACTGAAAGGAGCCAGATTGTTAACCCCTTCTATGTGGATGAGAATTTTTTATTTCCATCACCTGATAATTTAGTTGCTCAATTAACTCTGCCTGAATGCCTTGGCAGTGGAAGATGAATGTTCCCTTGCAGGTCATGGTAAACCAGATAGGAGGCAAGTAAGCAATGCAAAGGTAAATGATTCCTCCACAGCAAACCAAGTGCATCATCCAATTGTATTTTCTCTCCTACTCTGATCCTTGCTCCTCGTGTTTTAGGGACAGAACAGACACCAGAGAAATAAAAGACCATAAACCCCTGGTAAAGCCAGTATAATAGGTCTCACCAACATGTTTTCAATCCAAAGCTTTCTTAGCCAATTCAAACCTAACTTGGACATTTCTTTTTGCATTTCTGAAACTCTATAATATGCCTAATTTAGGTAGCAGGGTAATCTCCTCCTTGAGGAGGACTTTGAAACATCTGTTGCATCACTGAACATCATACTCTTGTTTTTCTTTACCTAAGAAGCCAGTGGAAAGGATGCCACTAAAGTGGCACTTATTGACCATCCTGGGGCAGAGTGGGACTGACTGAGGGCCTGTGGATGTAATTCTTGTCCATCAGCAGATGATACCTCAGAGGGCTTCAGTTTCAATGAACAGGCCTGTAACCATTATTGCAGCAAAATACATATAATTTAATCATTCCTTCTTTCATAAATCGAGCAGTCAAGTTCATAAACCTGTCTCTGCTGCTCATGTCAAAACCTGAGTGCACCTGTACAATTTATGAAATCATGTTAGAGTATTTATTTATATTTCTCATTTATAAGTTAGTGGGGGAAAATTTATATTAAAAATAATTTAAAATTGCTTAGGGATATAGGAGAGTCTGTATCACCAGACACTTTCACGATTGTCTGCCAGGATGCTTGAGAGCATGTCAATGTTATTAGCTCCTGCCTTGGGCCAAGGAGATAACATAGAGGAACTCTGTGACCTTGCAAGATCTTTCCTAGAATCTTTTGCTATTCCTGGAACCATTGAATGACAATGGCTTGGAAAAGAAGCAAACTAAAATCGAGTAAAAGAGACACTTCTGGTTTATGTTCTTTGGAAGAAAAAAAAAAAGGCAAAGAGGCTTGGGAAGTCTACATCTAACAAAGTAATGAAAGAGTGAAGAGCTTACAATTGAAATCAGTGAGTACTAAAGGGAAAAACATCCTCTACTACATGATTCCCTAGTTAAGGTCTTCTCATGAACATCATCATTAAATCCTTACCCATATTATAATTTTAAACAGCTCCTTCAACCTCCATTTGTGAACTTCCCCCTGGTAGTGCTCCTTTCTATCCTCATGAGAGCTCACATTAAGTCATTCCACAACGAGCTTTTCCTAAATCCTCCCTGAAGCCACCTCTAAAACATGTTGGGGTGAAACAGAATTTACTTGGCAGATTACTGACCCCCTTTTGCTCATATTTAGGATGCAGTGTCTCCTGAATTCTTGGTCTTAGAAATCATCAGCTTGTTGATTCTACAAGTACTCACCATGCTAGAAAATCCTGTTTCTGCCTCATGCCATGCAAAGCCTGACTAGATGTTACATTGACCTGAAAAACAAGAAACTAAGTAGGTTTGTAGCCAAACCTCGAGCTGCTGACTATATCTGTGTCAGGAAAAGGTGCATCTTTAGCAATGACAAATTATATTTAGAATATGTCTTTTCTTAGAGAGATCCTTTAAATCAGGGCAGTTCAAAAGAGGTGAATTTAATTAGAAAACATTTATCCCAAATCTCATAATGACAATCTTGGAAATTCAAGATTAATGAAAGCCAGAAACAAGCTAAAAATAGCAGCAACTATATGTAACCAGCTTGAGAAACAGAAAACTGAAGTAAGAGGCAGTGAGGAGCTGGAAAAGAAACCCAAACCAAAACAAGCCCCCCCCTTTCAGCAGACAGTCAGAAGTGTACATTAGTATAAAAACAAATGCATCAATCTATGAAAACATCTGCAATAATCAGATTGTCCATCATGACATTCATAGGGTAAAATCTCCCAACAGTAATACAGAAAAGGTAGGTATTTCTCATGGTTATTTCCTTTTTGGAATGCAAGATATGGTGCATATCATATCATATCATATTAAGACAAACTCAGAGTGACATTTAAAAAGTAGTACTCAGAGTGGGATATTGAATCAGCATCCTGGAGCACTACAAGAGGTCTGAAGATCTCATTGCCAGTGCTCATTTTCTGCAAGTCATTGAAAAATAAGGAAGTTTCATAGGTCAGAGAGAAAAACTAATCTTTACAAGTACAAACAGGACAATCCAGGACTAAGACCTCTCTCAAGGATTTGGAGACAATAGCCAAGAGATAGCAAATATAACTCCTAAGTCTGCACCATGCAAAGTTTATTAAAAAACAGGAATAAGTTTAAGTGTCATTAAGAAGTTTAGAGGCTTTGCAAGGAGAGACAAAAAGACAAAAATATATTACTTATGGCCCCTGACTAGAACTTCTCTGCTAGTAAACAAAATATTGTGATATCAGTAGAGACAGAACTCCATGTAAAAGGAATTTTACTTTCAAAATGTTTGGATTAAGGAAATGCAATTGTAGCTTTAAGATGTCTTTAAGATGATAAATTTGCCTTTTTACTCCACCTAACTTATAGAAAAATCTGCAGAACATTTCAGTATGAAGATAGAACGTTCTGCAAGAACTTGATAATTGTTACTTTACATATGAAAAGTGTTTCTATTCCATTCTTTGAGATTTTATCATGCAAATAATGCAGAAATGGGTGACTGAACCTTCCAAAAGACTTAACAGTAACTTTTACTCTGTTTGCTTAAGCAAATACTCTGATACCTGTCACCAGTTCAAATTTAATCTTGTCCCAAGGCTAGAAAACAGGTCACAGTAAGTTATGTTTGCCTTTTTGTTGTGAAACTTCAATGCATTTTCATATCAAAGACACATGAAGTAATTTCTAGGGCAGCTGATTTCACTGGTACCTCTTGACTGCTACAGGATTCTAAAATATTTGCCTTTTTTTGAAGAATGCAAGCACTAAAGGATAATTTGGTCCTTTAATTGTTACATTACCTAGGGACAATTTCTCTAAATGAGCCTGAAAGAAGTGCCAAGTTTTAATTTCACTATTACATGCAAACCTGAACCAGAGCTTCACAGAAAGCCCCACAGTTCTAATGTTTGAGATCTACAAGCACTGTAGGTTTTATTTTGCGCTGGAAGCTCATCAGCTTTCAAGCACATTTCCATGTTTATAAAGCAGTTGTGCAGACCCAACACAAATGAATAGGTGGAAAACCACGGGAAACCAGAGCACTACCAATTACCTGCAATTGAATAATCCTTCTCAGAGAGACAATCACAGAAGGAATTGGAAAAGACCTCGGAGATGATCAAGCCCAACCTATGACCCATCACCACCTTGTCACCCAGAGCATGGCACTGAGTCCAGTCTCTCCTTAAACACTTCCAGGGACGGTGACTCCACCACCTCCCTGGGCAGCTCATTCCAACACCTGACCACCCTCTGTGAAGAACTTCTTCCTAAAGTCCAGCCTAAGCCTCCCCTGGCACAGCTGAAGGCTGTGTCCTCTGGTTCTGTGCTGTTGCCTGGGAGCACAGCCCGACCCTCCTGGCTGCACCTTCCTGTCAGGGAGTTGTGGAGAGTGATGAGGTCTCTCCTGAGCCTCCTCCTCTCCAGGATAAACAACCCCAGCTCCCTCAGCAGCTCCTCACAGGACTTGTGTTCCAGACCCCTCACCAGCCTTGGTGACACTTCAGCACTTCAACATGTGCCCTGAACCGTGGGCCCAGAACTGGGCACAGCCTCAGCCGTGCCGAGCACAGGGAACTGGCCTGGTCCTGCTGGTCACACTGTTCCCGGCACCAGCGGCTGGTGAAAGGCAGGCGGCGGCTTTTGGAGCCGTGTGCTGGCTGCGAGCTTTCACTGCGGACTGCAGCGGCCACCCCTGCCCTGCTGCGGCCCGGGGTGACTCAGGCGGGAGCGGAGCTGCCGGCCCGGCCCTCCCGGTTCTGCGGCTTTGTGAGTCAGGCCCGCACCCCCCGCTCCCGGCGGGCACCCCGGGCACCCCCCGGAGCCCTGGGAGCGCTGCTCCACAGACCTCTCCTTGCTTTTAATGCGATCTCCTGCCCAGAGCGCCTCGGGAAAACCTCTCTTTCAGCATTAACAACGAAGAATTCGTTAACAAACCAGAGGGAGGAAGCGCTTTAACAATATCTTCTACTCTGGATCCGGAAGAGCGGAGTGCATCTGCTGGCTAACAGCGGGCATGCGGTGGGAAGACAGCTGGCTTCTCTGCGAGGGAGGAGACAGCTCCTCAGTGATGCTCTGGGCAGTAGAGGAAAAACTGTCATCTTCAACAGCAGCGCCTTGCCTGCCAGGGATCTAACACCCACTGCTTCCACAGCTCCATTCCCCCCTGGCTAAAATGCATGTTTAATACAATGAGCCTGGAACACTAAAGAGGAATTAAACTGCAGCTACAGCTCTCCATTTGGCTAGAAGTGTTAAATACCCATGGAAAAATTTATAATACTTGTGTAACCTTGGGAAGGATGACGCTAAATATATAAAGCCATTTGTAATAAATGATGTGCCCTTTCCAGAGATCCACACACTGTCCAGAGAGCAGAATGCAGTTTTTGTAAAAGACCACCAGGATTCACACACGTTCACAGGTTCACTGGCACCTCAGCCCTTTGCTATCAGAGGAGAGTAGAAGTGCAGCCTCCCAGGAAAAGGCATGAATGTGGACAGGATGGAAGACAGTCACTCCAACAGTGATTGGATTTCCCGAAGAAACTTTTGGAGAGTGAAGGGTTTCTTCTTGGGGAGAGAGGGGACAGGGCTATCTGTTGCTACTTCTTATAAACAGGTTTCTTTTATTCTTCAGGAAAATACAGCAAGTAAAATATTTATACGATGAAGATTCATGGATCTGTCCAGGTTCTGGGGTCAAAGGCATGCAAATGCTGAGGAGCAGAACTTCCCAACACTATTAACAACTGCAAAAAATGTTAATTTTGTTTCAATCATCTTCTGTAAGGGCAGACATGACCAGCCAAGACTACTCTATCTTATCTACCTGCTTATGATCAAAATGTTTTGTCAGCTGCTATTCAAGTGCCCCGCAAGCCTTCAAACACCCATACACCCTTCACCTCATGCCTCAATTACATGCATCCTCACCACAAAACAGAGTGACTCAAAGTCTGCCCACACAGATCGTGGCCTAGACAGCTGCTGATCAGGATGTGGAGGATTCAGCCACATCCTGAACATGGAAGAGGCCACAAAGTAGGACAGACAGGATGGCACTGACAGGCATGTGAGTCAGAACACAAGGGAGAAATGAAGATACTGTTGACGGCATGATGAGCCTGGAGGCAACAGGGAGCCTAATTTCTAGACACATACAGAATGGTGAATCAAGATAAAACCCCTCTGCAGCAGATGCTGTAACACTCTCTCAGTACATGTTCCACAACTCAGAGTTTCACTGGGGTGTATTTCTACCCCTGTCAGGACCTGTGTGAACAGCTCTTTAAGACAGGAGAGAAGGCTTTAGAGGATATTTTGTGATTATTAGTTATGTTAGAACAGACTGGACCTTTGTCTCTCTGTTAACTTTTGGAGTCAACTCCATGGGTCACCAGCCAGAAAACCCAACATGAAATGCCGTCTGGTGCTTTGTTAATAATATACTCTGTGTTTGTTCATGTTCTTTAATCACATGGTTTTTGCTCTGTGGAACATCCTGTCTCTCTGGCCTAAGCCAGTTCAGAAGTAAAGATGCTTTGGACTGAATCCAGACAACACATACATTTTTGTCTTACTCTGGAAACCCTATGTCAATTAAAAACCATTCAGCAGAGTTTGTATTACTGTATTTGCCTGAAGAATAAAAGGAACAAGTTTATAAGACATAGAAACAGACAGCCCTGTGCCCTCCCTCCTCCAAGAGGAAACCCTTCACTCTCCAAAACCAAAGGCTAACATACCAATAAATTTATTAAAATTAACTGCTCATAACAAGTTATTCATCTGTTGCTGCTGCTATGTTTCTAATACATCAGCAAATGTGGTTAAGTGCTTATTTTTCTGTATTTCCATACTAAGATCACAGCATTAATATTTCATACTAAAGTGCTTAGTTTGTCCAGTCTTGTGCAGAAGGTTTTGAGGGTTTGGGGATGTTGAATTAATCTCTAAAACTTGCATTGTGTACTCAGGGGGACAGGATCTACAGAAGACACAATCAAACCAACCAGCACAACAACAACAAAAAAGCCCCCCAAGATTTCCAGATCTCAAAAATACAAATAAATTGTGCAACCCAAAAGCTCTATTGATGTGGAGTTATATTTTATAATAAGAACAAGGAAGTAAATGTATTGCAGAGATGCCCTTTCAAACCAAGTGCACATATTATTTGTAACAAAGAAATATTGTAACGTAAAGGAACCAGAACTGACCATCAGGAATTCACAATAAATGTTTTACATGGACATTTTAGTCTGAAGAGACCTATTTTGAAACTAAGCAGATAAATTAACCAATAATTAGCAAAATCACTGCAAAACAACTTATCCATTCCAAGAATGTTTAGCTGTGTTCCCCACAGAGTGTTTGATTCCTGCCTGACAGGCAATATTCAAGTTAGGCTTCACTGTGGAACAGGTACAAGTGTGCCCTTACTATTAACTCTCATGTTGGATATTAGCCATAAAATGGCATAGCTACTTATTGCTAGAGATCCACTATTAAATGGGATTTGTGGGTTTAATCTTTCATCATAAAAGACATTAAATCTGCACCTTCATACAAGTATGAGCATATAACCCTAATAAGAGACTACTTGTCCTACACAAAAATAATCAAATATTTGATTACTGGGTTTCTGAGCAACAATTTTTGTTTTTCTGGTGGGAGACAATATCTCTTATACATATTTTTAAAAGCTAATGCTAATTAACACACACTGCATATCCATTAAGAATGCTGGTCAAATGCTGGGGCAATTATGAGAAGGGATCTGCTGACTGCAGTGTCACTTTGTTACCATCAACTTTATATGGAAATAACACAGGTATTTTATATATCCCAAAGTCTTGCACTTGGGATGAACATGAATCAAAATATATTATTTGGAGCCAAATGAATGTGAATATCATTCAGAGTGACACAACTGGATGTGACCAGAGATAAGGTCTTGTTACTTCTGTGTGTGTGCGTTTGCAAACTGAACTCATGAAGCACATTAACCACAAGTTATTTCTAATTTTATATTCTCTTTTTTTTTTTTTTGCTACAGAGAGAGAACTGTGTCCTAAGAGTGGGCATCTCTCCTGATCAACTAATTTTGTCCTGTATCACTTTGATTTTGTAAACTGACTTCTACCTCGTCTGTCCTTGCAGGAAAAGGATGCTCTTTTGACCAGAGAGGAAATATTAAATACACACCATGCAGCTTGTTATGCTGCCATTTTCATAAAAAACAGAGTTTGCTCATCCGTCACAGAAAGCAACTCTGGGAGTAGCTGAATTAGTGGAACCCAAGTTTAAATGGCTTTTGCAGCTCCTGCCTGATTTACAGTTCTCTGCTATCCTCAGCTCATGTCAATAAAACTCTCCTCCACTTCCTGTCAAACACACTCCTGTGTAATAACACACCAGCTACCACACCTGCTCAGAAACAGGCTGAAAAAAAGTGTGGAGAGACAAACTTGACAAAGTTTGATTCAGAACATTCTTGCACAACAGATCCATCTTCCAAAATGTACATGAAAATAATAATATCCAAGACTACGTTTCTTCTTAATTTGCCAGAAATTTTCATAGATGGGATTGTACTAATCCTCACCAAATACTCAAACACCAATCTAAAAGGCAGTTTTGAGAAAAAAGAAACACAAATTCTGACACTCAAATATCTTACTTTGTCATTAACCTTATTTTCCCAAGAAATGCTCTTACCATAGGAATTAAAGAGAACTATTACATCTTAATTGTTAATTATTCAGTAAATATTAGGACATACAGAAATGTTAAATAGGCAGTCTGATAACTCAGGACTTTTTATTCAAAGGAATACTATTAGTTGAGGAAAAAAATTACTTCACACAACCTGAGTTCTCATTTCTAGTAAAAAATCTTCTGTTAACGAGAAAAAACTAACCTCCCCTTCTTTTCTCCCTTGCTATCCTATAATTTCATTTCATGAAAATTCAGGTAGCATGGACATGTATGTACACCTTTAGAGAGTAAAAGGTAGTATAAAGCCCACTCCAAAACTCAGGGTTTCCCTCAAGGTAACAGTTATGGACCTGGCAGTCTATATCTGGTTTTAAGTCTTGTTAGATCCAATGTGATAGACACGGTGTACCCTGAGCCTGTGTGACTGCAGCTGCTGTGAAAAGTTCATGACAGTAAAACCAACTGAAGAAATAATAGCACAATACTCTTGTCCATAAGGCATTTTTTTTTAGGCTTGCATTATAAATTACTGTTCTTTTTTACAACTGTGGGAGACAGAACAAAGAAATGGCTTTGTGCAGAGTTCCACAAAAAGCAGAGTGGAGCTCCTCAGGGCAGCAGAGAGCAGCTGTTTCTGGTGAGAAGCTGGATATACACACAGATGGCTGAATAGCTGGAGACCAGGAAAAAGGCAGGAGTAAAAAATTAACCTGAATTTTCTGGGTTTGTACATACCTTCTGTCCCCTCCGTTTCCTTCCCACCTCTCCACATTCTGTGACCCAAATCCCTGTCCCCTGTAGCAACTCTGTGCAATGTTCTTGTGCAGGTAAGACCTTTATCTGCCTCTTGTCCTGCCTCAGTATTTTGAGATTCTAAAAGGTTTCTGCACCTTCACTTGAAAAGCCACACACACGTCAAACATCTACAGAGCTGACTTTTTTAAGTAACAAAACTTGTCGGACGGGTGGATCTTGAAAAAGAAAATCATTAGAATTTAAATCTGGAGAAGACTAATGGAGTACTCTGCTGTGATCTGACACCACAGATACCTGAAGTTTTTACACAGTCAGTTCTGGAGGCAAAGAGCAAGGGTGAGCTGCATAAAATCCTCAGGAAGAAACCCAGACAGTATTGATAAAAGACTGTACAATCACCTCACAGTAAAAAGCACTAGTGACAAATCATCCTTATTTTTCCAATACCTTGCCTTTAGAAATAGTGAATTGAATCCTTTTCTTCAAGAAAAGGCTTTTTGTTCATATCTATAATCTGTATCTGTATCTATATTCTGTCTTAGATCCTGACAGTTTATAAATAGTTTTTTCATGCTATACTGTACTAAAAAAAAAAAAAGGGGGAAAAAAAAAAGACCTGGGGGCAGGCCTACAAACCCCCTTATTTAGAGAAGCAAAACATTATTAAAAAAACCCAAACAAACAGCTTTAAAAGTTCCATACTTGAGATAGATCTAAACAAACAAATGCCTGTGTTTTGTTTCAAGTCTGAATACTTAGGGTTGGATGAACTCCAGACAGCCTGAGTGAATTTAAACAGGCCAGAAGAATCATAAATTTACTTCTATAAAAAAAGAAGTGTGTGTTTTGCTTGCTAACAGGACACCAAGAAACCTTCCCACGAGGGAAGGAGATGAACAATAGTTTTTAAGCCTCCCATCTGCACAGCCTTCCATTATATTTTGAGAAGTTACAATAATCTTTTGGAGATGGAAGTCTAAAAGCAGAGAGATCATCTCTGTGAAAGAATGAGGGAAAGAGGAAAACCACTGAACCTAAACTTGCAGTGCTGAACACACAGAAGGGTCACACACATAGACAATGCCACACTGCACTCAGGTAACCCCTGGCATGAACAGCAAAGAGCCTGCTTTTCCAAGGACACAAAAGGATGAGACTCTTTCACTATCTCCATGTGAGGTGACTCCCCTTCTACATTAAAGCCTCTAAAGCCAATTCACTAGTTTCTTTTTCTTTTTTTCTTTTTTTCTTTTTTTCCCCCCGACTTTGTAAATCACTCTCAGTTTAGGGATAGTTACCCAAAAATAGAGCAATCAGGCAGGGAAGATTGTAAGGTGCAGTATTTACGCATTAATTGGCAATACCAACTTTCCCCACAATCCTTCATCCACACAAGCAAAGGCAAGATAGTGTTTCCATGCCCAGTCCTGATCAATATTGTACTTCAGCAATTAATCACCTTGGTACAGAGGAGAAAAACACACAGAAGTGGCTTTGCACAGTGTGTGCTTTCACCAAGGCCAGCCTTAGGCTGTAACATTAACTGCTAAATATTGGATATCTCAAATGGTTCAGCTGTTTAGACTCCTTTTCTCTTTAAACAACAACATTGTGGTCCATTTTAAGCCACAGAGGAGAACAGGTGTTATGGTTTCTATACACTGTAATAGCTGTGCACAGCCCACTTTAAAATACCTAAAAAAACCCCTCACTGGGTTACAATCCAACAAGTCCAGCTCTTGAAGGCCACCCTCATTCACATGGAGCTCCACAAAACAGAGGATGTGAGAACTGTGACAGATCTAAGTCAAAAAATTTTAAGAAATCCTCAAGACAACTCCTAGGAAGCTTGTAGGTGCCCATCTGGCAAAGAACTGATGTACAAGGATGTACTCAAAGGTACAGGAATTTAATGAATATTGGAGGATAAAAATATTCTATAAATTTTTTTTCTGTGACCACGAGGAACACATTTACATTGGGTTGTGCAGACAGAATAAACAGAGGAGCAACATGTCTGAAAAACTGGGGAAGTGTCCATGTTAGCATCCTTAATTTTTCTCACAGAAAAGGGGCAAGATTGCCTTCCCATGGTAGGGGCTGGGCAATTCAAAGGGTGTGATAAAAGTCCCTCTAGAAAACAGCTTGGGAAATGCATCCTTATGAAAACTGTCCAGACCACAGTCTCAGAGGAAAAGAAAGTGGATCTAGGAAGGGAGTCCAAAACAACTAAGACTTTCCTATTCACAATACGGCAGGGCTCAGTGGTCCACTGTGTATATACAATGTATTTTGTTGTTTTTTGACATTTTCACTGAAATATTTTAATCTGCATGTATATGACAGAGGTATTCCACAACTTTATGACTGAATAGACTGAGAACATTCAGGTGCTGTAGAGAGGAAAAGGCCCTCTGGGGGCCAAGGGCTTGATACAAGGCAGATCTTTATGTGGCTGATACACTTGTAAAGGGCTTTATTTTTGCCTTTTTTTTTTTCTTTTTCTTTTTTTTCATAAGACCAATATTCTCTGCAAGCAAGTATATTCCAAATGCAGATATGATTCCTTCAATCAAGTTAATTACAGGAAGTCAGAAGAAACAGACATCTGCATTCTAGCACAGTTGAGAGGAAAAAGTAAAACTCCTTATAAACATAAGTGCATTAAACGTCCATTAAACATGTGCCATCCTTACTAACATCTAATCTGTTTAAAAGCAATTAAGTTATCAGTTTGCTCTAAAATAAAAAAGCACACAATAAAGAGAGTAGGCCAGCAGATTTATCAGATAGGCAGAATTACCACTAAAATAAATGTATTTCCAGGATGTCCCTTTCTACTTGCAAAGGTTATTTTCTACATGTACAGCAGAAAGGCAGGACAAAAATGTTCTCGTGGACTGGAAATAGGCAAGGTCAGGGGTAGTGCAAGAGTATTAGCAAGGGCTTCTTCAGCAGGTTATGCAGAACAACATCATGACAAATCATCACAAGGCACAGTTTAAGGCTGGTATGAACTGTTAAGCCTGGAAAAAGGGAACAGTCTACATACATGTGAGTTGGATGAACATTAAGCTCAGGTACATTTAGAGCATTTTAGGACTCGTGGGTTTATTCCTGCTCAGAAGCCCACCTCAGCTGGGAATGCAGTGTCATGACAGTGCCATGAAATCAAGTAAAAAAGGTTGGAAATTATTCCTTTTTGTACAAGTAATACAGCTCAGCAATTCCATCCTGGCATTGTTCTGTTACTAAGGAAATCATATCCAACCCCTCCCAACAATCATAGCAGGATTTTGAAGACTTTGGTATTGCAAACTAATTTCCTGTGCTACAAACAAAATACTTTCCAAAGTGCTCTGACCATGGGTGATCCTCAGCAGCCCTGCTGCATCCAGGACACTTCCAGGGACCAAGACACACACTACTTGTATTTCTGCTTAAACTTGGGTCTTGACCAAAGAAAGGCCTGGCTTTCTTCCACTGCAGCTCTATTAGCATTGCCAGCAAAGAGAATTTATGCAGAGTAATGGGACTGGCATTCCTTCTACAATAGGCAAATTGTCTCAGGCTGCCACATTCAGTTAAATGTTTACTTTGTTGTTTCACAACTCAACAGGAAAGGAAAGGTCAGACAGGCCCTACTGTAGAACAAGGATCTCATCATTCATTTATTCACCTTAAGCCAAGAATTCAGTGGGAGACTACTGCTTTCCAGTCTTTTTCCTCTTCCTCTAGGAGGCACACACCATGTAGTAAATTGACACTCTAGCAATTCTACCAGTCTGGTTTCATATTCTAAAAGAAACATTACATGTCAAAGTATCCTGTAAAGGTCCTGAAAGAGGAATATTGCCAAGATTTGTTCACCAAGACTGGCTAACAGAGAAAGATTAATCTCTTGAGACTACCCATGAATACCATCCTTTTTGGCACACTTGAAAATGAGAGCTATAGCACAGATAGAGCCATAAGTGTGCAGCTTCCTGTGACACAAAATTTCTCTTGGCTTGAAGTAGTGGAGACCCTATTCAAATTCCGAGTCTTCCAGAAGCTGCTTTTGGCAGCACAAGGGTAAAATAAGAACAACTGTTTAACAGGAATGAGACTTTTATTCTTGACTTGCTATGAATGGAAAACCTGCAGTTTCACTCTCAGTTGATGAAGCATGAATGCACATGGACAGACACTTGGACATCTATTCCATTAAAATTAGCCATAATATTTCTTAATCTGTGCATATTTCTTTGTTCAATTAACACAAGGAACAGAGATTAGACAATGAAAACCCAACACAATAGTAATCAAACTATTATTGTGAAGTGAAATTTGCATGGGTCAAATAAGCATAATGTAATTCTCAATTAATGCAAAGATGCTCTGAGCCTGTAAAGGAAATGTGGATTATTTACTCCTGGCATGAATAAGTTGTGCTCTGATGAAACTTGTACCACATTGTTTGTGATGGTCTGAGCGGCCAGATGGTTGTTGGGACAGTGCTTTGATGGGATGAGTCACATCCCAGCAACACCTGTTTCTTTCCACTGGCTACTGAGGAAACCGAGATAACCAGCTCCAAAGCAAAAGTCTGTATTTGAACAGGCAAGTCCTTCCTGCTTTGTTTCTCCCTGAGCTAAACCTGCAGTTCAGAGGTTAAACAATAACTCTAGGACCTGAAGAGACTGCTGTGCCTGCAGAGTCTGGGAGATTTCATCATTCTGAAAGACCATAACCTCAAAGACACAATCGCATACCATTTCCAGCATACACTGGGGAATCCCAAACTGGGAGTGCAGGGAGGAGTTTGGAGATGACAGGGAACAACAAAAATCACAGCCACAGCTGACTGAGCAGATGTGAATTACCCAAACCTTCCACCTTTGGAGCTGCTTACACAACTAAGCAGTACTTGTTCTGTAGTTGGTTAAAAGCATGTGAGCCCTATTCAAACTGGTGAGCAACCTGTGCACCCTTCTGAGATAGCAAGCATGTATCTGATTCCCAGACTCATCAAAGAAGCTAAAAAACTCCCTCATTGACCTAAGGTGGCGGCCGGATCTGACTGGAGAAGCGCAGATTTCCTAAAAACTGTCTATAAACAGTTAGCCACATATGTCAGTGATGCACAGAAAATCCCTGGACATGACTCAAAACTCTTCCTCATAAAGGTGACGGCCACATTCCTGGGCCAGATACTCTGGCTGCAAGTACTGTCCTCATCACTGGATAAGAACTTTGTCATTGCCAGCAACCACTAGAGTCCTGACTTCTCCAGGAGACAGGCAGAGATCAGGTTTTTACAGATGAGACCTGATCAGCCAGAACAGGCTCTTCACTTCAAAGTGGTCAGAAGTCTTCAAATAATCTTCAAGTTCACATATGACTATGGATATGTCTTGTCAAGTAAGCAGGATTTTCATTCCCAAGTCAATACTATTACATTAGCAAAGGAAGTATTTTCCTATACAAACTATCTTATATATCCTGGTCAAACAGCATTTTAACCTATGTTTGAAGACTGAAACACCACCACTGAAAACTTGCAAATGGGCAATATGATACAGAGCACTTTAACAATATTACTGCAAGATTATTCCATTCTAATTTCACCAAATCCCTTCATGTTCCATTTTGAAACTGAGATGTGAAAGGGCTATTACAGTACAGCATTCATAAATTCATATTATGTAAAAGTAGTACTGACCTCAGGTCACAGAAATAATGCAAGCAGTTTTAGAATTTTGTTCATTAGATCCTGTACAAAGTGAAAGACATTTCATTTTTCTTTACAATTACTCAGAAAAACCATGACAATAAAAATTTGTCAGCGGGATTTCTTGTAACATTGGGCATCTGCCATGTTACTCAAGAATTCCATGTATCTCAGTCTCTTGGCTAACATAGAATTTAAACAGGAACACCCACAGTGGTTTTTAGAACATACCAGCATATTTTATTCCAAAAACCACAAGGACAAGCCCTCTGCTTTACAAACTTACATGTACTTCTGTGTTTCATTTGGCTGACTGTAGATCCAGCTTTTCAGAGCTGAATTATTACAGTTTGATGGCACCAAATAAAGGGTAATGACTCATGCTCTCATGCAAACAAGTGGGCAAAGTAGAACGTCAGAGATAGAAATGAGCTGTGCTCTATTAGGACACTGACCCTCATCTTTTGATTTTTCTCAGAAGGGAAATTTGAGAGCACAGAGGAGAAGCATCACAGAACAAACATCAAATATATTTTGTGAAGAGCCTGAAGAAACTGCACCTCTGTTGAGCACAGAGATCTGCTCATTGCACAGTGCAGACCCCATTAAAGTGAAGAGGGTGGTGGGGACACCACTTTTGCTTTCTGTAAGTCTCAGCATGGCAATTTAGGCTGTGATCCAAAGCCTGGGTGTGGAACATCAACTATGTTGTGCTGAGACTGCTGTTGAGACATAAGAAAGTGTACAAGAATTACAAGGTAAAATCATGGACAAAGTGTAACAATCAAGACATGAATAACAGTCCAATGATTAAGGGAAGAAATACTGACATGAAAAGATAACACAAAGCCAAAAAATCTAACAAGAAACAGAGAGCAAAGAAATTTCACGTTTTGTGCCTCTTCTACTCTCTGTGAGATCCCAGTGCTCCTGCAAATGTTCATGAAAGTGCTCTTCTCTTTTGATTACCATTCACTAAATTCCTAATAGAATCAGGGAAAAGCAGTGGAATGAAAATGAGTGCCATACATCTTCCTTTACAGCCCTCCACATGACTCACAAACAATTATTTAAAAGTTATAAAATTGTTCATCTGTAGGGGTGAGTCAGAGAACGAGCAAGTGACTCGTTTTCCGGACCATCTGCGTGGACATCACAGACTTTTGTCAGGATTTCTACAAGACCAAAACTATTTCTAAGACTGATTGCTTTGTGAAACAAACTCTGTTGTCAGCTGATTAAAAAGATACTGTAAGAAGGAGAGAGGTGAGGCTCAGGGTACTGAGGACAAACACACACGTTTCACTGGCCATATTTACTTTTACACATATATGGTGGACGTATTTCCAACAACCTATTGCCACACAACCGAATGCAAACAACACTTAGCTGATGTTGTGACAGGCAAATAAACCCTCACACTGGTATGATTACAAGCATAAATACTTTTTACTATTGATTACAAAGATGAACATTATTTACTATTTGGTAACACCTAGGAATGAATATGGCAAAACATTTTAAAACATCTATGTCGGTATATAACAACATACATTGGTATGTTCTAAAAACCACTGTGAGGGTTCTGGTTTAAATCCTGCGTTAGCCAAGAGACTGAGATCTGTAAAGGTTTTCCAGGCATCTCAGTTTGTTTTTTCTCTGGGTTGATTTTTCCCCCTCAGAAACTTAACTGAGTACTAATAAAGGCATATTAGTGTTAAACCTTTCTCTGGATACCAAATACTGCCATAAAGTAAACATCACCCAAATAGGATATAATTTCTATACATATGCTAGAGTCATACACTGCAATGCAACTCTAAGCAAGTGAAAAGTAAACTTCATTTTTCTTAGAGCTTTATTCCTGTTCAGTCTTTAATGCCTCTTCTTTTTAAGAAGTGGCTTACGATTACTTGTAGGTGGACTCTGGAAATGAAAGGCTGTTCCACAATCATAGTTATGTTGCATGCTGAGAAGTTAATTTTATTATTCATGCATTCCCAGAAGAGGCCAGAAGGACATGGGCACAACTACAAAACACATTCTGTACTTGTTTTCGTATGGGGATTATTTCTCATCAGCAGGAAGGCAAAGCTTTATTGATCTGTCAGAAATCATCAAGGGGCCATTCACTCCTATTATGACAAAACCAGAATAAAACTACTTTTGAATGGATTTTTCTGATTGCAAGAAGATGGTTAGGAAACAGAGGGAAAATTTGTAGTGCTCCAAATTTTGAAGTTTGTGGAATCTAGGCTCATACTACATGTAAGAGCCTACTACATGTAGTGTACTTTTACTTATCTTTAGTAACAACAGCAGGATGGCAGTAAACTGTGACCATATTGATAAAAAAACACTGGTGTTTAACAGTATAATAGCCAACTCTGGTTACATTTTTTGCATTAATTGCCAGAGAATACAGCTATAATGCGAGATTAGGCATGCCTTTGAAATGTACCTTCATACTCTCAATAGGTGCGTTTGCAACTCGAGGCAAACTGAACTGAAAAAAAGCAATGTGAGCTAGAGTACACATTGTGACATAGAAAATACCAACCATGCTGTCAATCAGCTCTTCAGACACGAAACAGATTCTAGAAAAGCTGTCTCTTAGCATTTGTGGTTTGTAGCAACCAATAGCCCAACACATTTGGCTCACAATGAATGAGCAGGAAAGAGAAGTGCTTGAGTAGCTCTGATATGCTGAGTCCTGCACACCACAGTGAGGTGCTAGAGACCAAGACTGCCTTGGTCTGCACTCCCAGATGACTCTGCAGACCGTGCAGTCGGGTCTAGAGCAGAGCCTGTTCACCCACGCTGCCCTCACCTTTACCTGAAAAAGGCATCTGACGGCTCACTCTGCACTGCCCATCCCTCCAGCTCTGTGCCCATACAGGATTGTGGGAAATGTTCTCACCCCACCTGCTCAAACTCAAAAGGAAGAACTGCAGGGACATACAAGTGGAACACAAGAACACAAATTCTACCCACTCTGTGCTTTTCTTCCACAGCACACAGGTCCAGGAGTATGGCTGGCTCTACAAGCTGCCAGTTCACAGCCATGCCACACCAACTCGAGGAAAAGGTTGGCACAAAGAGGGCACTGCCTGTTTGATCTAACTACAACCTTGGACTAAAGCTTTTACACTCTGTCCAACAACAATGGTTATCAGCTTGCTCTTTACAGTGAAACTCCCTGTTCCCAAAAAGGAGCCAGGAGTTTCCCTGAGGTAGCAATAACACAGAAATATAGAGGGTGATTCTTAACTACCTATGTAAAGTTCAAAGTAATTTCTTGCTAACCTTGCCTCTTTAAAAACTTTCTAAACATAATTTGGCACTGTATTTTAAGTTGACCACAGGAAGCACAAAACGGGAAAGTCCAGGAGAAGCCTTGTCTTCCCCTCAGGCACTTCCTGTACTAGTGACAAAAGCATAATGCCAAGTTGCCAAGAAAGTGCTTCATGTTTAGGTTACACTTTGTCTTCCTTTTAGGCAAGCAATATTTGTTCATCAAAAATGCCTACCTCTGCATCACTGTCTGGTTAGACTCTGAGCTTTTGGGAACATGTCTCCAATAAAATAAGTTAAGGAGTAAACTGAGATAATAAACTCAGAGAATGACCCAAACCAAATCTCTTTTCCTTCCACTTTTCAAGCACACTGGGTTGCTTGAGAGTGATTTGATATCAGCCTTTGATGAAAGAAAATTACCTACAGTCCACTCCACTAGCCTTGTAATCTCTTAACTAATGGAAGAAAAAGCTCAAAGGTCCCTTTAATGAGAAAGCAGATAATTCAAGTATTCCCATGTTATAAACAGACACAACAAACAATTGAAAAGGTCACAAATTGTTCCCTGATATTCACACTTATGCAATGTGCCTGATCATGTTAACAGTGAATTCCCTTTTCCTGTTCAAACATCTAGGCAATAAAGGCAACAATACACAAAAGACAAAACATTCACAAAAAGTTTTTCACAAGTATTAATCTCTTCCTTCCCATGTCTACAAGATAGTCTTATTTTAAACTCTGTTTAAGCAGAATCTGTAATACACTAAGTCTCAATGCATGTTTGCTCCAGCCATGACTTGACCCTTAAGAGAAGTAAGAGTTTGGTGTGTGCTAACAATTCATTTTTCACCTCTGCTTCATTTCCATTGACAGAAGAGGAGCATGCACACAGCAGGTAGACAGAGCATGCTCTGTTTTAGGTTTCTGACCTGGAACCTAAAACAGAGCATGACTGGATGACTGGAGAAGCAGGATCTTGAAGTGTCTGCTCCTTAATCTGGACACAGTATCTGATCTGTGCTGCACATCCAACAGATTTGAACTTTCTGCTGCAGATGCTGAGAGCATCCATAATCCCATCATCAGACAACACCAAAAGTGACATGAGAACACACGCCCACAGCAGTGTGTCAAGGACATCTCAACAAGTGCAGTTCTGCACAACACAGGGCAGTTACTGAGCAGGGGCAGGAGCAAGACTGGCAAAGATGGGCAAGTTTGAACATAGATTCATTCATAACAAATGTCACCATGTGTGAAAAGTCATGGTCACTTTGGTGGGTTTTACAAAAAAGTCCCGCACTCCTGACTGAAAAGAGCACGCCAGTTAAATGTATTACAGCATGAAGTCTTTTAGAAAGGATATTATGCTACATTCTATTCCCCCAGTACAGCAGCTTCCAAACTACAGTTGCTTTGCTGAGAGATGATGTTTTCATTGTAACCTAGAGAAACACACAAATTTACACAAGAATACAGTAAAAAGATCTTCCATTTGGAGTATTTTTATGTGTCAAGATCAAATTCAGTTATGTCCTGAGGAATCTTAAAAGTAAGGCATTGTTTTTTGCTTCAGAATAGAGTATTCCTCTTGATTTAACACATGGAGTATGAAAGATAGATATCTGTTTGTCCTGTGTCTTAAATCCTTTGAGATCTGCCACAACCCAAACACTGGTAGTATCATCATGGGAAAGCTTAAAATTAGATAAATAAATAAACAAAAACCTTTTTAAGACTTTTAAACCTTAAGATTCTTAACCTTTTAAGAAGGTTTTGTTTATGTTTACAGCCTGCTGTCACCTATGTGGGGATGCAGGACAAACTCAAAACCTGGGGCCTGTATTCTACACAGAGCTCTGCCAAAGGTAGAGCATTCTGCATTTATACTTGTATAATTATACTGTATTTCTTTTAAAGTCTTCCTGAAAATCTGTAAACATTTCATCATTCTGAGTTTTTATATGGCAGGCAAAATATAAATATACAAGAAAGTGACTATACCTATAACTTACAACAGAGTATCATTCTCCTACTTTCTCAGGCATGCCTTCCAATATGAGAATCCTATGTCTTAGCAAATACACATCCAGGTAATTGTCTCCCTGATGATGCAAGTGTTCCTCAAAACTACAGGCAACATTCTGTTCCTGATGCTACTGATTGACAGACTCACAAAAAGCCAGGGGGAAACAACACATTACAACTGCTGGTAACGTCTTTGTTAGACAATGCTATGCTTATTTTGCTCTCAAAAAATTGAGATTTTTAGGGACAAATGTGCCTCAGAATGTGTCTATTACATCTAAAGACTAATTTTTCTAGGTTGGTCTTTTCCCCTTCCATACAGCCAACAGCATTCTGCTTTACAGGTAAGAAATACTGCTTCCTGTACACAAAGTCATGTAAAATGTTATTTCAGGAAATAATAGAATTTTTTTTAACCTACAAAATAAATACCACACCCCAAACACACCCCCTAACTTGTTTTCTGTTTGAGACTCATAGACTGCCTGCAGGTACTGCTGTCCTCATTCTGCCTCTGGGAAAGGTGATAAATCTTATCAAGAAGTAATTAGGACAGAGAGCAAACTGTAATGTCAGGTGAGCCAAGGCAGATATACTCTGTTAGACTTCCCTTTCCAACACTTCCCTCTTACTACTGCCTACTTACCAACTAAACTGACCAAATGAGTCAGTCATTGCAACAAAATGATGTAATGCATAAAAACTTTGAACTAGTAACCTCCAATATTCTTTGAATGCTCTGGAATAACCTCTGCATTAGTCAGGGAGTTGCAAGTACAGTTTGCTACTGCCTTAGTGAGTCATGAACAAAAAAACTTGGCATCTTCCACAGGTTTGTTACCCTCCTCCTCATGTTCTTCCATGACGAGCCAGTGTTTCCCAAATTGGGCATGTAACATGAGCACATCTGTCATCTGTGATGCTGGCTACATCCTTGCTAGATGCTGCCAGGGACTCATCCATGTGTGCCCCAATCAAGCAGAGCTCCTGACCTGAGCTCCTCTGTGTTTACATACACCTATCCAATCAAAAGGTGCATTCTGTCTTGGGTATTTATCCAGCTAACCTTCACCTGAAGATAATCTGAGTGTCTAAGCAGTCCAGCCTTACACGTCCTGTAGGTGTTTCGTGTCTGCAGATATCCAGTTCCTCATGAAATCTACTGAATTACAAACAGCACTTTCCCAGTTAGGCAGTCTTCACTAGCTTAGACAGCTCTCCTGTAAAAAGACAAACTTCAGAACCTATCACCTAGGGAGATGTTTCTGAAAGTTGCTCCTTCAAGCAGCAGGCACTGTAGATTAGCACCGGACCTACTCAAAACATCTGGATATTCGTCAACACCAAACATCCACCAAATTGTCTCTTACAGATCTTGCCTTGCAGAAATTGCCAAAAGAATATTTTAAAAGCTTTTGACTTAATACAAGCGCTAAATGCAGTCTAGAGACATCTGGCAGTGCCTAGGAAGGCAAGGCATAATTAGTATGAAGAAATGTAGTGTAGGATTGCCCACTGTATTTAACTGCAGAATAAAATGGATCCGGACAACATTTAGTTGAATGTATTACTGGCAAGGTCTGAAAAGGTGAGGACAGTTTGGTTTGGTCTTTGTTGTTTAGGGGTTTTTTTAATAAAGACAGAACTGGTCCAAGAGTCAAGCATAGGAGAGTTAGCATCTTTCAAACAAAGAATGCCAGCTAGAATAGATGTTTGCCTCCTGCTAATGCAGCACTCTTCAAGCTGGTTTTTGTCTCAGTAACTACAGACAGTAGATCTCAATGGACAGGCATAAAGATTTATATGAAATTGAAATGTCAGTTTCATAAAACTTTATCTCCCTACACAAAGCACGAAAGCAAAGATTTGACATCCTTCCTGGATTTCTGATGCTGTATAAGTCTGCATGGATCATCAAGACAAAAAAACCCAGACTGAAACTGCAGCAATCCCACAACAGTCCCAACAGGCAAGTTTATGTGAGGTAATCCTGTGCAAGAAGCTCTTAAGAAAAATGCAGAAAGAACTCTCAAGAGCATTCTTCTCCGTACAAAAATCAAGAGATTTTTGACTTCTAATTACTAAAAATTTAACTCAAAATTGGCAACAGCTTTCATAAGAGATGCCTGGCAGAAAACATCTTAGTATTTGCTGAATTCTAACATAAAAAAAGCATTTATTTATTTTAAAGCTAAATACTTGGAAGCTGACAAGACCAGGATGCAGGGCAAGCTGTGCTGTTTTACATACCAGCTCCAGTAAGCCAAGTGTTACCATCTCAACAACACAGGCCCAGATTTAAATCTGAAGAGGAATTAAAAGGAATTAGCATGTTCAGTTAAGAAAAAGAACCTGCTGTCATCTATGCAGCTGGAAAATTGTGTGTATTTGGACAGCAGACCTGGGTTAATGCTTCTCTAGCTTCTACAATTCATACATCTGAGTGGTCAATAAGCTTAAATGAAAAAAGAACAAATATTAATGAGTAAAAATGTCAGTTTCTTACACTGCTGAATGAAGCACCCTCACTAACTGCATGTGCTCTTTGTAAGCAGGCAATGACATTTTGGCTGACACATTTGTGGTTCCCAACATCCTCTGAGTCAGGAGCGAAGCTCCAGCTCCTGCACAGCCCCGATATCCGGTGTTTGCAACAGGGCTGTGGGAGCAGAATAACAAGGGACAAAGGCAAACAGCCAAGCAATGAATTCTCCTCTGATCCATACACAATGGGCCATTTGCATCACCTCCTGCTCAGACAGGACAAAACCAGGCTCTCCATCACTGAGCATCTCCAATTTTTGCCTTGTGTTAGAGTGAATCTATTTCTCTTCTTCAACAGCAGCTTTGGGGACTTCCATCTCATTATCCCTAAATATTCAGGTATACTGGTAGTGTTTCAGCTTTCATAAAAATCAGCTCAGGATCTTTGCACTGCTGGTCCTTTATGGGCATGGCCTCATTTTAGAAAGCATTGGAGAAGGCAAATATTAGAAGTACACCTTGTCATGCCAACTTTGAACAAAACAGATGTTCATTAACCCATGCTGACCATTCCTTACAGAACTTCTCCATTCCCTTGCTCTCTTTGCTCAGCAAGCAGCAGGAATGGTTTGCTGCCAGAACCACTAGTGGCTCAGTAAGCATTCCAGCTTTCCCACTCAGCATTCCGAGCAGAGGACTCAGCCACAGAGGGTTTCTCCTTTCCTCTGATTAACGCACTCATATGAAAGTTTGCACATGGCAGGCACTGCACATATTTTGTATGATAATAAACATCTGGCAAGCAGAGGCTGGAGTGATGGGAGTCACCTTATTGGTTCTACAGAAGACAAGCTACAAAAGAGGCCACGAGGTGAGGATAGTCCTGAAGTTAACACATTCATGACAGCAAGGCAAACTGCAAAGTAAACGTGAACTGCCTGCTGTGACAACTCCAGAAGCTTTTTGCTGAGCCCAATGCAAATAACTGCTCTAACTTCCTAACAGCAAATAATGGCAGCAACTGCCTAGGAACAGAAAGAGGGAGTCTCTTCTTTGCTAGTAGCAATATAGGAGTAGATATTCTGGACCAAAAAACAGGATCCATCTAATTCTGTGTCTTGCTTAAGGGAGGTCAGTCCGAACACCAACTTCCTTAAGAAAGATAGATTTTAAAAAAAAAAAAAGAGCCCTACAGGTAATAGCTTTCCTTAGAGAGAGAGAGCTAACCTGGTTATCAAATTTCCTTTGTTCAATTCCCCATCACTTTCAGCTAAAAAGGCCAACACCCATTGTACTCTCAGTGATCCCCCTGGCTCCAGTGCCTCTCTCTGATGTGGAAAAATCAGCACCACTGCTTATGCCAGAGCCTCTTAAAGGTCTAGCTCCCATTCCATAACCTTAGCCAATATCTGAGCTAGTAGTTTTATGACTAGGGAAAATTAATCTTTCAGCAAGGAGAATAAACAGGTGACCACAGGAGGGGACTGCCGGCGAGACACGATCAACCAAAAGTGGAGATTTCAATCCTTAAGGAGTTTTCTCATGTGAGGTTCTAGAGAACAGCCTCTCTCAACTGCAGGCAAGATACAAGTGGGATATATGGCTCAGCAAGCTGCCCTCCTATCCACAAGAGCTTGCCTGCTCTGAAGGACGAATTCTCTCCAAGAATTCTGCTGGCTGGTTATCATGGTGTTTTTAAATACACAGTATTGCAAGAGCCTAGCCAAATAAAAGTAATAACTCCTAGTCACAGGTGGTCTTTCTGAGACTGGAGCACCCTTTGGAAAGGACTATGGGCCGACTGCATATCACTCCTACCAACACCAAGCACTTGTGGACTGTCCCCTCTGATACAGCCCCTAGGAGTTAGTGAGGGTCCTCAGAAGATTGGCAGTGCCCTGGAACCCATCTAAGCCAAGTTTGTAGCAGCCTTGTAAAATCTATATGGCACAATCTTTCTCACTCAAACACAAATGAAGTACAACTGCATTTTTCCAGTTTCCATAGAAAAGCAGCACTGGAAGTGACACTTTGGCTCAGCTTTTCTCTCATTTTCTGTTTTGTAGTCTAGTTTCTTCAGAGACAGCAGCCAGATCTAACATACTTAAGAGGAGTAGCCTCTTCTGAATCCTATCCAACCTGAAATACTGGCTTTGTTGGCCAGAGGCCCAGGTGAGGCTGTAACTGTGACACTACATGCAATACCTTCGCTTAACCCTTTCCCTCCCAAACTGCCAGAATGTATTGCAGCTATTTTGACATCTTAGCAACAAAGATCACTTCACATACAGCTTTTTATTTCACTTTCCATCTGAGCATGCCTAATGCACTGCTCTGCAGCCACTACCTCAGTGCAGTCCCTTCCAAGCTCTGAGTCAGAGGCTGTGTCTTTCGAGGGCTTGGTCTGCCCAGAGGCCCCAGGGCCAGAGGCTGCTGTGCCAAGTGCCTCCAGCCTGTGCTGGGGAGGGGCTCAGCAGCACCCTCACCTTTGGACAACTGCTTGCTCTGTCCCACCCTTCCTGACTCAGCCTCAAGGAACAGCCGAGGGAACTACGTCCTCTCCTCACTATTTGTCCAAATAGGAGTCTGTAGGCACAAACAGTATCCAGGTTCTTTGAACAGACTTATTTTCAGAGAATCCAGCAACTTCATTGCAAGGTATTTATAAGCATTTCTTCAGTCATGACACAGCTGGCTGACTGGGAAAAAAAAAAGCTAAACTAAAAGTTCAAATAAATTCCTGGGATACATCAGCAGCTGGGTCCTGTAGTTGTGAAACTCATTGTCTTTAAATACAGCAGCTGTTGGGGAGTTTCTGTCCTTAGCTCCTTATTGGGGAAATGACAGAAAAGCATTTTCTTCCCATATTCAGGAAGAAATTTTAATAAGGCTTCATTTGCCATTAAAAATCCTTACAGTAATACAAGCAATTCCTCATGCTGGCATTTTTAGAAGGCAACTTTTCTGCAGCTAAACATTGTGCTGGTTTAAAATATCATGAAAGCAAATAATGCACATTCTGGGTTGGGTCACATCTGAAAAAAACAGAATTTGAGCAAACTGGACAAAGGTGCTTCTAAAGCTTTCTCTTTTCCTGTGCTTAGTACACACTGGATTGTGTGACAATTTACAGTGGGAGAGACCTTGGGAGGTCTCTGTCCAACATCCTTCTCCAGGCAGGATCACCAGCCTTAGGCCAGACCAAGTTGCCCAGGACATGATTCAGTCTGATCTTGACTCCACGGGCAGAGACTGCACAAGCCATTTGAGGTACCTGTTCTGATGCCTCACTGTGAGAAAGTCCCCCCTCACACATACCCACAGAAATGTGTCTCTTCAACCACAGAAATGCTTCTTCTGACAATTTCCTCCCTTAGTTTCCTAGCTGTCAGAGAAACATACTCAGATCCCTGCTCTCATCTGACTCCTTCTTGCCCCCTCATTCCTTTTGCTCACCCTTGACTTCTCACTTTCACCACACCATCCCCCACACCTTCCTGCCTTTTGCTTAGAAATGGTCCTGGGATTTCTTGTTCTTGTCCTCTCGTAAGTTTACTCATTAAATCTTCTCAGCAATAAGAATGCCTGCAGGTGCATGCAAAGAAAGATCCCATGCCACCTTTTCTCCTTCAGTTCCTCAGTGTAACATGAAGGATGACCAGAACTTCTCCACTCTGCAAGTACTGAAGTCTCTCCTTCCTCATTCCAAAGCATTCCCCACAGTGTCACAAAAAAATCTCTCATAAGCAGACACGATGAGTAGCAACTACCTTGCCTTCAGCTCCTGCCCTGGAGACTACCAGACACAGCAGTGCAGAGGAAGCCACGAGTTCTACTGTGAGACAATACTATCATGACTCCTGTGCCATGTGCTAACTTCTACAGAGCTTCAGGCAGATGGCAGATGTGGCCCAGCTGTGTAAACCATTGCTGAAGGAATTCCAGGTGAATAGTAGCATGAGGAAAGTCCTGACAGATTGCTTCCCCACCCAAGGGGAAAAGGATTTCTACAACAAAAAAGATTACAGACTGGGATATCCCAGCTACCTTAAATCTGACTTGAGCAGTCAAGTCTTACTTCAGGTGACTCAGGGTTACTCAGCTATCAGGACAAATTATCAAATCAACCCTTTCACTCTGACACCAAGAAATAATGACGCTCGTGACACTTCTTCCTGTTCACTTGCTTGCCAAACAACCTTGTTGATCTATTCTTTTATATAAGTTTTAAGGCATAGAATACTCTTAGGCATTTCCATTTTGGAGCAGAGGAAGGACTCCCTCTCTCTGAGCAGAGAGCAAAAAAATAATGAACTGACCATAATCCCATTCCCTATCTCCTTGCCCCACTGGGGTGGTGGTAGAGCTGAGAAGGAGGGAGAGGGAGGAAGGTGTTTTTAAGGTTTAACTTTACTTCTCATTATCCTGCTCTTGATTTTGTTAGTAATAAATTCAATTAATATCTCTAATTCAAGCCTGGTTTGCCTAGGATGGTACTTGGTGAGTGATATCTCCTGGTCCTTATCTCAACTCATGAATCCTTCATTATATTTTCTCTCCCTTGTCCAGGTGTGGAGGGCAGTGGTAGAGAGGCTTTGGGGGGTACCTGGCATCCAGCCAGGATCAACCCCCTACAGTCCAGTATCACACAGCAATTACTTAGCAAACAAACAGGTAAGGAAGGTCCTATTCCTGGGACAATTGCCAACACTTTTCTTCTCGAGCATACTACAGTGGGTTGACTAGTCAAAAACCTGTTTATCCCTCCCTGGCAATGTGTTCTAATATTCCACTGTAAATTCTATTTTACACCAAGCACGATTTGTTTTTTATAACACGTAACACATTACTCAACTCCATCCCTACATTCTGTCCTCAACAGAAGCCACTAGTAAACGTGAAAACAAAACATGTCAGAAATGGGGCAGAGGAACCTTCACTTTCTGTCCATTGTCCATTAGAGATTCAGCAGCTGGCTCTAGTGACCTGTCACAGATGATAAGCTGATGGTTGGCTTCCTGCTCCAAGCCCTCTTCCTCATCCTCCTAACTTGGACACAAAGACATGCTGGACCAGCCCCTCAGCCACCATGAGGTCACTCTGCCCCAAAGGGGCACCTTTGCTGGTGACTCCACTGAAACACCTACTGCTTGCAGCCACGTGTTCCTTAGACTGTGTTTGTTTTAAAATAGCCCATAACCAACTCATTCTACAAACTGAATCAAGAACCCCCACGCCTTAAATCATAAAGCATACCCTCCACTAACTGGAAAAATGCCCAGAAAGAAAACTAAGAAGCCTGAAAACATCTGACTTGCTGACTGCTGAAATCTGCTGCTTATGATCCTGCTTAGCAAAGTACAGCAGAAGGAACAGCATCCTAACTCACTGTACTTGAAGGAATTAGATGGCTGTTCCCACTAACACAAGCATACATTTTTATACTTGAAGGAGTTGAACTAAAAAAGTAAACAAATTATTTTTTTTTCCTTCCAACCAATAACACAGTGATCACAATCAAGCAATGGCTATTGCCATTTCTCAGAGAAATTTCTGCAGGAGCAAAATTTTATAAGTACATGAAAACCATGGATGTACATAAATTTGATGGAAATGTAATATTTTGAAGTTAATTGATTGAGTACATGGACTACAGTGCAGAGAAGGTAACTCCTATGCCCTCTGCTTGCTTTAGGGAGCAGGGAAGCTTCAGTGCAGGTAACACAAACTAGTCTATGGAAAACCAGTGTGAGCCAGGCCTGTGCAATGCTGAGCCAACACCTGAGTCAGTGAGTCAGCCCTCCACAACCACAGTGGCTCAAACTGGGGCAGGTGCCAAAAACAGACAACAAAAAGTAGCAGGACACAGTGGCTCTGATCATTGCACAAGGACAATGCAGAGAGAAAGGTAACTACAATGATGAAAGGAATGGGAGTTCATGAGGGGAAACCAATGGGGCTGAGATTTCCATCAGGAGCAGAGAAAGGTACAGGAGATTGGAGGGATCACATCACAGGTTAACAAAACTCATAAAGACAATAAACAGGTTGAATACGCAGCTCTCACCATGTGTAATTTGTCAAAGCCCATAATTGTAGGAACAGGGGCTCCTGCAGAAACCAGCAGCAAACTGGGTGAGAGCAGATAAAACCCTTTTTTACAGTATGAGCAAGAAACTCACAGATCCTGCTACAAGCAGCAGCTGTGGAAGCGGCTGCACTAAGCAGGTTCAAAACGGGACCAAAGGCATGGAAAAACTGATCTGTAAGCAGCAAATACAGGACCAGGCAGGGATAGTCATGGCCCCTGGGAGAGTGCAGGAGGACTGGACCACAAAAGCATCCAGGCTTGTAAGCTTTCCTCAAAATAGCCTTTGCTTTTGCTCCCACAGCAGTTCAATTACTGGCCTAGATGGAGCGTGGTTCTGACCCATCAGGGCATTTTGCATGGTACACTTACTCCCCCTCCCTCCACATCTCTTGGCTTTTATTGGATCCATAGCCAGGCAGAAGGTTGAAATTGAGAACTTCAATTAGTGCACTGCTTCGGTATTCACACACACACACAAGATCCTGAATGGATGTTACTTTCATTACACATATTTCTGGATTATCTTTTTTTTTCTGCTGAAATGTGGGCTGTCTTTTGGGAGTCAGCCAGCTGCCTTCAGGAGACAATGCTGCTGAACTGCTGTCAGCTGCTGCACTGGAACACAATACCATCTGACAGACAAGAAAAACAATTTTTAACGTACTTACCACAAATACGCCAGAGGTTAGCACCAGTGTTAGTTGGGTGTGTTAGACAAGAAAGTGCTTTCTTATACAGCAATTGGCTTGGGAAAAGCTAAAAATAACATAATTGCAGAGTACTCTGCAGCCATCCTCCTGCATGTGAGCATTTCTATATGTGAAGCTTATTTTCAAAGCTATAGAAAGAGTATTTAAGAGAAATCAACCCATCAGCAAAAAAGCCATCCTCTGCATAAAGCCCAAAATTCTCCACTGATACACAGACAGCATCCTTCCCTGCTAGAGAGTGAAAATAATAAAGTAACTTGTAGAATAGGCCTGTATTACTAGAAATCATGTAATAGCAAAAATTTCATGAAGGCTTTACTTTGAAATTATTGCTTCCCACAAGACCAGAAAACTTTGGAGATCACACCAGAATTAGAAAGTGCCTGCGTGACAAGTCTGAGATTGAGCCACATACCTTTCCTTCCTCAAAAGACTATTTTGATAGCAGACTTAGTTCAGCTTATTTACAGGTTTGCAGGTCACTTTTTAACTTGTCAAAACATATGCCAGGCATGTGTGCAGCAGCCAGATAACTTATAATTTAAGTAATTTCTGAAAACAACATGCAGAAACAAACATTTAATACAGATGATTATCACTTATACTTTGATTTTGGCTTCATACTACTATCTTTGCATCACTGTATTTAATTACACTCCACATTTCCTTCATGAGTCATCGTTGCATAACAAACCTGATAGCCACTTTATGGGTGTGTTGCAGGTTTGCACAATTAACTGAGTCTATTGGACTGGAAATGACGATTTGTATTAACTGAAAAGATCATGTGGCTGCACAGTTTGTGGGTGTTGGTTTATTAGAATGGAAAGTGCCAATTAGAGAAGAAGAAAACAAAGACAAAGTAATGATGTTTTAAAGAGAAGTACCTCCGACTTCCTGGAAATGCTAAAGTTTATCTGGGATTCCCAGGTGCTAAATTGCAAAGAAAATTATGCTTCCTCTGTTCATAAGCACATAGGAATAGCAAAGGAGGAAGCACAGGCAATGGAGGGAGAACAAAACACAGAAAAACCCAGAAACAGGACAAGAGTTTCCATGCCAAGGCCACCACTACTGTCCCACCACCTTGCAGCCTCTGCTCAAGCTGGGCACAAAGATGCAGTAGGGACTCATCGGGGACCATCTGCTCTGCCCTGAACCCATAAAGAAACTCAGCAGATCCCAGGAGGAAGAGAAGAGGTTTCCCTCAAAAAATACCAGCTCCCAAAACTGCGGTGACCCCACAGAAGATGGAAGAGAGTGCAAGGCTCAAGACAACAGCAATTTCTAGACTTGAAGATGTGGGGTTTTGGCCATGCAGGTGCAGCCTCACCGCCCAGACCCTGCACCACTGCTCTCCCTGCAGAGCGATTTCCAGCCATGCAACAGGAATATTTTTCTCCTCTCTTTATTTTAAGCTCAACAGCAAATTCAGTTCAATCATATGTTACTGTTCGTACCTACTTTCAAATTCTCCATCTCATTACCACAAATCCTTACCAAAAATATAAACACCAGATGCCTCCAAACTGACTAAAGGTTATATATTCAACCAAGGTACTCACACCATTTTGATTAACAATTAAAAGGCAATACTTATGATGGAACGAACACCATATAATTTAAGTAGTTAAAGATGTACTAAAAACTCAAGTTATTTAGTTACTCAAAATTCCCATGAATTATTCTGCAATGTACTTAAACCCAAGAAGTTTCATAAATTAATTATCCCTTATAAATTTCTTAAACTTCAACACAGAAGTGAGTTCAGCTCAGTTTTTGAAAAAAGAATTCCCAACACTGATATAGTTCAATGTGGTAATTAAAGGAGGAAAAAATATTTTTAGGTGGAGTTTTTGGGAGGGGCTCAGGGGATGAGTGAAGAAACATACAGAATCAGACTGCTCTCTTAATTTGTATTTTTATAATCTAGAGACAACATTCTAAATAGTTCTAAATAAATATTTAAAATAGCTATCAGGTATTTAATTCTAAGAGCCAAGATTCAGAAATGTTGATTAATATATTTCCCCAGCAAAACCATTAGGTTCTGTAGAGATCCACTTCTCAGAAAATTAGTGCTTTACTTGTATGCACAAATCCACTCAGGTGAGTAGAGCATTATGCTCTGGAATTAAAGATGTCATTCATAAAGAGACAATAGAACACATGTCAGATTTTGACATGCCAAAAACCCCTCAGAAGCAAGTTCACCAGCACTGTCTCGATTTGTTGGTGTCTGTGGTACAGGATGAGTAGTGCAAATACAAACACACAAATACAAAATCTCAAAATACAAATGCTCAGCAGACAGTTGTGTCCCCTTCCACATGCCCCACATAGGCAGAATCTTAAATATGAATAAAATTAACTTTCTACTACTTGGGAATCAAGTTACCGAACTATTAATTTCTACAATGATACACTTAGAACTGTTTCCAAATACTGCTTCTATATATACATCTTTTCCACTGAAATTACTGGTTCAGAATGAGAACTGGATGAGCTCTACTCCCACTGTCCTTCCTGTTCAGTCTGCTCTTACCTCCCGGGCTCACCAAAGCCACTCACTATTCCACCTTCAAATCTTGTAAAATCTGTGGAATCTCCTTACCCTGCTTTCAGAGGTCTCAAAAATACCCATGTGATACACATGGCATCTCAAGCTTCCCTGGGTGATTTTTTTTTTTCCCATGTGATACACAAGGCATCTCAAGCTTCCCTGGGTGTTTTTTTTTTAACAGCCTGCTATACTTCTAGAAGGCTGTCACTTTTGCTTACTCTTTCTCTTGTAGGGATCACAAGGATGGATATTGATGATATTTTTGGGGGAATCCATTCAGTGCAGGTAGCTCAGAGTGCAGCTACAGTTCAGGTAGAACTCTCGTTGGCCAGAGCACCAAGCAAGAGTTTGTGACCCTTAGCACAACAAAGGGCCTGGGGACTGTGGCCCAGCCAGGGGAGGGACACTCAGAGACAGCAGCTCAACCCCTTGACTTTTGCATGCTTAGATTGCAAGGATATAAAAGCCCCCTTGTTTGGGGTCCCTTCTCAGAGGCACCATCTCAAGCTGTTATTTAGCTATTTTGCCAAGATTAAATTATGTAATGGATCACGATGTCTGAGACTCTGTGATGGGAAACCAGGTGTGGAAATGTGGGTGTGCACCTGCAAAGGAGCCTTGGTCCCTGCTCAGGTGGTGCAAGTGGGACTGCCAGAGTGGCTCCTGGATGGTCAGACAGGGACATTTCCTTAACATACTCTATAAATAAACTATTTTATCAAAAGAATGGGCTATGGCATTTTATCTTTAATAGCTAAAAAATTATAGAACAAGGCACAGAAAAGGCACAGAGCAACAAGCAGACTCCTACCATTGCTTCCAGTCCCGGTGAAGCTTACTGTCTAATTATGACTGTAAAAGACTGATGATTTCTGAGCTTGCCAATACAAATACACAACAGTTACAGTTGCTAGCAATATTTAGGAATTTTTCAAGAGTTCCAGTTTGGTCCTGAAAACAAGGCTCTAGTTCTTTTGAAGAAACACCTCTACCTGCAAAATACTGTGTGAATGCATCCAGTAGTTGTCAGGCCAACACTGGATTGACAACTTAGCTTTGCCACAAAGACAACATCTATCTATGTACTGATTGCAGTGAGATGACCATGACAAAAAAAGTACACTGAAAAAGAAATAGTGTAGTAGACAAAGGTAACAGAATACATGTTCTTGTGAAGGCTGAAAAGGAACTTCAGTGCTGCTGCAGACCCTAACACTGCTCATAGAAGGATTCTGGGAACTTCCCCCAAACTGTCATTATGCACAACACTACAGTTGTGTGAAATACCGTGCCTAAAGGGCATAAAAACACAACTGAGCCCATCAGTTGACAAGTCCTCCGGCTCTGCAAAGGAGGAGATAGGATGCCTCAGAGTAGTTAAACTGGGATTTGAGCCGGCTCCTGTGTTGTTGTGCCCAGCACCCTGTTCCAGTGGGGCATCTCTCGACACTGCCCTAAAAGCACACAATGCCCTAAAAGCACACAATCTTAACGGATTAAGTGAGCTCCGGGTATTTCACCAGACTAAAGCTCGGCTTCCTGATGACCAGTTTACCTGCACAGTTTACATGCCCAAGAGCAAGAATGAACTCAGTTTGGGAGTACTGTGTAACAATGTCTCTACAGCAGGAGGAAGGAGGTAACACTTCTGTGAGTTGTTCAAATAATACAGAATGGATGGTAAAAAACAGATGTGGCTGTGGCCATTTCTGGGAAACACAAGTGTGAACAACCAGCTATTTTTAATTTATCGAGTTCCATTCCAGTCTAAGCTGCTACAGACTGTGTCAATATTTGTGTCCTTTTTTGATCTCTTCCCTCACTCAGCTTATGCTTATGTGCTGAAAAAGTCTGAGCACATGATTACCCCATTCAGGCAACGTGCCTTTGAAATGGCTTTTTAATCTAGACTCTCCACTCCCTGACAGACTGAATTTTGCAGTATGTCTGTATTCGCTGTCTAGACACTTGAATATGCTAACCTCTAATTTAGCCCTCCTTTACTGACCCATGAGTTTCCTCCCTTCTGTGGGTCTTCTGGCTAAACTGGAAATGCAAGACACTCATTCTGCCCTACACCTGGCTGGTGCAACTGCATTCATACAAATCTGACCAGTGAAGTATGCACATTCCTCATTCACAGCAACAAGGAATCCTTGCACTGAAAAAGTTTTGTAGCACTCTCCTAACCCTGTTCCCTTCTTCATGGTCTCTAGACTCAAAGAACAGTACAGTCCTTTCCTGAAAGGATTCAGGACATAACTGCAGTGACAAGGGCCTTAGCTGAATATTGTAGAGCAGAAATAAATCATTGTATACCCAGCTATGTAAACAGAAAAATATGGAAAAGTCTGACTGAAATATAAAAGGGAATGAAAAATACAGATGCATTCCAACAGCAGCTGCACTGCCCCAAATGCCAAGGTCCACCTAACACAATATTGCCCTAGCACGGGTGAAAATAAGGAAATAAATGTTTAGGGCAGTGGGCAACTTCCTCTCCCAGTTCCCAGCAGTCTGATACAAGGCACTTTCCCTAGAGCCTTAATGGATTTTTCTTTCATCAGGCTTTCTGTGACTAGTTTTTGAAGCAAGTAAAACTTCTGGTATTTGCAGCATTCACAGAGATGTAATCAAGGTACACAGACAAGACCTCACAAAAGCCATGCTGTATTTCCACTTTTAGATAGTATGTTTGCATCACAAACCACTTCCACATGCCTGAAGCATAAAAGATTTGCTATCTGTGTCAGCTTCTACAGATGGCTTAAGAGGCAAATTAGCATTATCCAATTGCTTTAAAGACTTGTATAGGGACAATTCAAACAAAGACTGAGTAATGGCCCCTGTTCAAAGCTGAATTTCAGCATCAGATCTGTACAGTTGCACCGTATGTTACCCTTTTTATGTGTCTGCACTGCTGATCTGTGAATGCCTTAAACGCATTGTCTCTGCCCCTTCCCTACATTCCTCTATCCCACAGGACACCATACAGCACACCCTGTAGAGTAAGAACAGAAGTATAAAGGTTAACTGCTTGTAATTTGGGAGATATTCTTCCACTCATGTACCAGCACATCAGTTTATGCCAGTCTCTGACTTCCTGTCAGTTCAGTAAGACCACAGCAATTCTAATGTGTCCCATATGGATTGTTTTTTCTCCCTGGAACAAACATGTTTAAGTTGCTTTCCCTCAGTCTAGGGTGGTGCATATTCAAAACTTAGGTAACTGAGAATTTTATTATCTACATAGTTTATGTTTTCATGTCAGAGAGTACCACCAGAGTCCTTAACCTCAACGTTCATATGTAGATTCACTCTGCCAGATTACCACAAAACAGAAGTACCTGAGTAAGAGAAAATGCAACTACATAAGGATTGCACAGTTTAACTCCTACTGTGCACATCCTGATTCTGCTTGAGGCAAAGGCTGTGATTTTTAAGAAGGGTAAGAGCCACATGGTAACTAATTTCTTTTGGAAGTCAGCATCCAAGCCAAGGCAAATGTCTTGAATTTTAATCTGTTGAATAATGACAGAATTCAGGACTTCTCATGATGGAAAGACTTATTAATAAACCACCTTCTGCACTGCATTTTGCTAGGTTTGCTTGTCCCAGGCAACATCTTACTAAAGGGTTCGTAAAGGCTACATTTGAAATAACTTGTGACACATGATCTTGCCTGTGCAGAAGCACCTCTGGAGGTGCAACAGAAATGTATCCACACCACCTTCACTCACATAACTAGTCATGCAAAAACTAACACCACAGCAGCCAACTTGCACTTTGTTTACCTCTCTTCAGGAAAGCTTTTCCTCTCTGATGACTGACCACAATTACCTTTTCTAGTCATTAACAAGGCCAAAAAGAAAAGTGTCTAAGCGACTCATTCCCTTTCAGGCAACCAGACAGAGGCATGCTTACCAGAGAGCATGGAAAAAAAATCCCCAAGCCTGCTCAAGAGCATCTACCACAAATAAGGATGATTAAGCAACAATACAGCAGCAACTACCATAAAACAAAGTTGTTGTTTATGGAAGGTGGCTTAAAAAAATCACAACAATCCACAGAATGACTCTACAGGACGTTTATCTAACATTATACATTAAAATACATACCTACTATTTTCCACTAAGTCTTTCAGTATTAAGTTTTTTGTAATTTTCTGGCTTCCTAAGAAGATTTTGCCTTTTGCTTCTCTAGCTGCTGCTTTACGTGTTTGCCTTTCTCCTCTCAAAACAAACAGAAGGAGAACTGAAAATTTTAAGTGTTGAAAACAGGAAATATGAAGAGAACTAAGATCATTGGAAAGTATAAGCTGCAAAACAAGCTAGAAACAGGACAACTGATCAAAGGATATTAAGTATGTCTGGGATTCCCTCTGCAAAGAGATCCTCCAATGAAAGGTATTATCATGAAAGAAAGTCCATGCTATTCCTTTTGTCACAGAATTCAGACATTTCATTTATTGAATACAGAAAAGTCTGCTCTCCATCTCCAAACCTGCTACAGGAGAGATTTAAGGCCTCTCATAATACTAACTGAGCTGTTGTTTTTAGCAGAGTTGTTATTAGTATTGATGACCCATGGTGTTGAGGACTACTCAGGAGCTAGTCCTCAGGGCACTTAGCAAATTACAAAATGTGGTTTACACATGCCTACAGAACTACGAGAGGGTTGCAAAGAAGGGAGAGAAATGGGAATGTAACTGTTGGTACAAAATTCAATTTCCTCTGTCCTCAAGTCAGCACAGAAACTTTTGCAAGTGACACCATTACTAAACGTTTTTATTCAGTAAAACAATCAGAAATTTAAGGCATGGAGCTTTAGTGAAAAAAGGCCAGGGGTAAACTTACTTAACAGTAAAAGACAAAAATTCCATACAATTACATGCACATGAACTAACTCCAAAATTATCTAACAAAATGAAACAAGGGGCCTGCTGACAGAAATACAGAGGCCATAGGGTAATACCTGTAGGGAATACCAGAGAGACCTTTTCCTGGCTCAAATATTCTCAGGTATAAACAAGCACAGAAGCCAAACATCTATTATTCCTCATGTTCCACTACAGAGGCACTAAAGGAGTTTGTCCTACTGAAGTCACATCAACACTCTGTGAAAATCTGCGAAAAACAATTTAAAGACAAGTTTGCCCATTTATTACAACATTCAGGGCTTTTTGCATATCAGTCAGTATGTACATCAACACACCAGAATTCAAAAAAATAAAAAGAGAGAAAAAAAAAAGGGGGGGAAAAAAGAAGGAAAAAAGGAGATTACTTTCTCCTCATGCAACCAGGAGAATTTAAACTTGAGATAACTCATGCTGCAAGGCCAGCTTATCCACAGAAATAATTAGTCACAGTCTCCAAGTCCAGAACAATAGAAGTACAGCTAATACTTGGAAGCAGTCTTTGAGCACGTACAGTTCAGCACAAGCCACTGCCACCAGAACACAAACATCCTGCAGTCTCTATTAAGTATACCCCAATTCATCAAAATCACAAACCCATGCTCTGCTCCCCTCCTTCCTTTTGATGGCTTCTATTTCCCCTTAAATCCCTTTCACTTTCTCTCACCTGCATAACACATCCAGTCAACTTTAGAGGACCTCTCCATTATTTTTTTTCCCACTGGAAATCTCTGCTAGGTTATAGCCCTGCCCTTCTTTTCTCACATCACCTGTATTTTTACAGGAGTACAACAGTTCTTATGACAAAAATACACAGTAGGAGATCCCTTATCTTAGGGATAAGGAGATATTATCCCTAAGAACAAGGGCACATTAGGGGGCTTTCACCAGAGGTCAAAAGAAACCCCAAAGAGAAAAGAGAACTAAAGACATGCATCACATCATACACTGAAATTAAGCATTCTTCTTAAAATATCAGTAACTCTTCCAGTTCGAAGATTATAGATAGAAGACACATTTTGTTCGTCCTACTGTTAGCACCTCTCACCGCTGAAAGTTTCAGGAGTCCCACATTGGTGTTTCTTTCTCCAACAATGAAATGATTGCAGTGTAGAGCAAAACTGGTCAAAAGCCTGATTCTTATTGTTTACTCTGTAATTAACAGCATCACTTGTAAATGCTCTCAAAAGTCTTTAAACAGCAGCTTTCACCGTGAATCCTCCTTTTCTGACGAATGTGGTTTATTTACCACCACAAATCTGTCTAGATACAAAATAGTGTCAAATCTGTGATAGCCCACCCATATTTTCTCAAGATGTCAAATAAATCATTACTCATGAAGACGGATTTATTTCAACACAAACATGCCCATTCAAGAAAACTGACATTCACAGGACCAGTTCCTGCAACAGTGAGCGGTTTGGTGTTTTCTCTCCTTCCGGTAATACTGAAGGTCTGGGATTCCCCGTGACTGCAAAATACCCGCTCATCACACGCGCGTGCAAGGCCTGGCACCACCTCACAGCCCTGATCCGTTTACGACAGAAAACCATGAAGCACCGACGGGGAGAAACACGGGGAGCCACGGCCGCCGCCTCCGCCCCGGCCCGGGCCCCGCGCCCGCCCGCTCGGGAGCCGGGCCGGGAGGGCGAGCGCTCCCTGCTGCCCGCGGGGAACGGCTCCGAGCCCGGGGAAGGCAGAGGGAGACTACCCGCAGAGATGGGCACGGAGGTGCCCTGAAAGCGGCGGGGACAGCACCGCCATAGGCAGGGGGAAACAGAACGAGTGACAGCCGCCCCAGGAAAGGGGAATGCGGGGACAGAAGAAGCTGGGGGCAGCAGGTAGGGATTATCCCCTGAGGGATTAGCGCACCGGCCAGGCAAAGCCAAAGAGAGGGCCAGGGCAGGACGCCGAGCGCTGGAGAACCGAGCAGCACCGCCTTAGCATTCCCTGGGCGGGCGCTGCCTCCCCACCGCTGCGAGCGGCCG
>VYXD01008704.1:403864-432285 GCA_013397195.1 Hylia prasina | reverse complement strand
CTCGGAGCCGCGGCGCGGCCCACGCCGGCGGGCGCGAGGGAAGGCGGCGCGCGCCGGGAGGAGCCGGGAGCGCGTTCTGTGCCGTGGTGCTGAGGGGGGTGGGGGGGCAGCAGGGCCGGACCCGCCGCCGCTCCGCTCGCCCCGGGGCTGCCGGGGGATCTCGATGCGACCCCCGCCCCGCTCGGCGCGGCGGGAGTCCCTCTGAGTGGGACGGGATCCGCCCGGGGTCAGCGGAGCCCGTAGCCACATACTTGGAAATCAACGTGGCGCGCCACGCGTTTTCTTCCTGACCCGAAACAGTATCAGTGTTCTCTCACTCGCTTCCGAGCTGCTCCTCTCGCTGCTGTGAGTAAACAAGAGACCGCACTGTGGGTTCAGGCTCTGCGCTTCGCACTCTAATTTAGCCTGGCTTAATTTAGAATAAACATTTCTTTGTGACTTAATACCTCATTAGGCACTTATCCTCGATTTTCTAAAATAGCCAGTCTGTGGTGGTTAAATCTGGAGACATCGCTGTATCCTTCAGTACTGACAGCGGAGCCTGTGACAGCAGAGCGAGCAGCCCGGGGACTCGGAGACTTCAGTGGTCTCCTGTCACTGGAGCACTGACCAAGGGCCCTCTGCAGTATTCTGAAGTAATAAGCAAAAGATTTGTTCTGCTTGATCCAAAGATAACAGGACCTCGTTACATATTAACTGGATGGGAAAGGCTCTAGGGACAAGGTAGCTTTGGTCATTTTGGGAATACCTGAATCTGTTGTACTGGAAAGGCAGGTGAATGATGCCTCTGCATCACAAATGCATTTGTGAATTGCACTTACAATCCAATTAAACTGCTCAATTCACCTATATTATTTACTCAGTTTATTTCATGCACGAACCTAGCTTTCTTTCCTTAGCAATTTACCTATATGGGATAATTTTCTGATTTTTTTTTTAATAGAAACCTACCTTTTGAGTTGGGAGCATATAATCTTGTTCAAGCCCTTTGTCTGCCATGCTCTGTAGTGAAGGACTTATTTCAGAGGAAAAAAGTTCCAGTTCTCTGTAGTAGAAAAGAGAATTAAAACTTATCACAGTGTATTTAACACTATGCTTATGAGTCTGAGTCAGCTGGAAAGGAATTTTTATTTCCTGAATGTAAGCTGTCTATATTCACATTAAAATTTTCAGGAGGGTGAAGTACCATACCTTAAGCATGCATCTGAAATCTGACAAGCAGAGGCAAGGCAATTGTCTTGCTATTTAATTATTAGTTTTCTACTGGCAATTTGCAGGTTACTCCCATTTGCTGTGTAGGACTGTGAAATGGTAGCCCAAATTTTAACTGAACTTAAACTCCTTGATGAACTGTGGTTCTTTGACTATATTTCAAATAGCTGACTGTTACAGTCTAAATACAGAGTTTGCTGTTCCATTGATTTGTTTGTTGTATACCCATAGGATTAGTTTTATTTGCAAGCACCCATGATCAGTGATCATAGTCTTAAAAATTTTTACCACAGAATGGTTCATTTCTGGCTGGCAGAATGTGTAGAAAAATACTCAAGCGTGTAATTCATTTATACAATGACTGTAAAGAATATTTCCTATAAATGGAAATACCTTCTGAGGCCTGTGTCTGAGTGTGCTTTAGCCTGTGACTCAGGAATACTGAACTGCACTCTGGAGGTTTGGTGCATAGTAAAGAAGATCTAATTATTTATTAAGTGAATAGATAGAAACTGACCTTCTCATGAAGCTGTTTCTGCTAAGTGTTGGCTACTCAGCATTCATCTAGCTGCAAAGAGAGAAGTATTTGAGGGATAAGGACTAGAAAAACAGAATTTTTAACATTTTTTAGAAGTATTTGGAGTTCTAGAAAGTATATTAACTGCACTTCAGTTTTTAACGTCCAGTGCTTGGAAATCTGAAATACGTAAATATGAAAATGGCTGGCTCTGTCTCAGGTACTTATGTTAAATAGAAAGTCAGAGGAGAAAAAGGAAATTACATCACATTGTCAAATAAGGAACAGCTAGCTGGAGTGGATGACTTGTAGTGCAAAAATGTGCCCCTCCTCCTGTGAATTGCTTCTGAGATTTGTTAAAGATAATGTGGTGGCAAGGTGAGCAAAAATAGGTTGAGGATTTAAGGTAGACACATTTCTTCCCCTCCCAAAAGGGGTAAGTAGGTCTTATTTTTTTCCTTCCCCTCTTTCCCATTTCTTACAAGAAGCTCTTTGTCAGGAGTGCTGCCTTTGTAAAACCTGTCAAAAGTTTGTACAGGCATTCAGAAATCTGTACTCCAAGTTGCTGTATTCCATACCCATTGAGTGAAACATTCTAGAGCATGCTTTGGTCTACTCTGCATACCAGAAGGGTTTTCTTTGTTATGAACTTAACTTGCCTCAAATATTTGGTTGCACTGGGGCTGGGAGAACAGGGAACAGAGTAATAAGATTCTGTGTGTGATTAGTGATAGGTAATAGGTTGAGCTGAAATATGTGCAAATGCTTCTTAGTTTCTAAACAGAGAATTACTGTTGTTATAATACAAGTATTTATTAACATGTATCTGTATGAAAATTGTATATTTGGGATATTTGCTATAATTCAGCTCACCACAAAAATCTTTCCACAGTTCTCACTGTGTAGATATGCTACTGTTGATGGATACATCTGACTATTTTTGGCTTATACATAGCCATCCTGTTTAATTACGAAGGTATATTTGGCTTTGTAAAAAAAAAATAAATTAAAAATCAATCTCCTCTCCAACAGTTGCAATTATTGATATTTATTAATACAGGCAGACCTGGATGATTCCAAGTACCTCCTCTGCACCCTTACCTTACCTTACAGGGAAGGGTGTTAGTAGCTTCCTACTGCACCAGCAAATCTTCCAATTGTCTTGGCTTGTAAATGCCCTGTAGAAATTACCAGCCATACTTTTAGTTTGTTCTCCCATTTCTTTCGAATAGCACAAACTGTAACATCTTCAAAAGTGCTTCCATCTTCCTAAATGCCAGAAACTGCATAAGTAGGTCAGACAAGCAGAGTAACTGAATGAAAGCCCATTCTGTGCAAATGAGCAGCACACAAATGTGATTCATTAATGCACAGTGTCCATTTTCTTTAGCAAATATAGTTTGATGTTATTTATGGCTAAGTTAAGATCCTTAAACTTTTAAAGGGGCAGAATTGGGACAGCAGTTAATAATAAATACTGTTGATGTTTATATCTTCATGGCTGACTTTTGTAAGTCTTATTTTTTTAAAAAAAAACAATTACTAGAATATAATATGTACTATGTAGCTTTAGTAAGAGCATGCTGTCTAAAATACAAACTTTGTATTCAATTACTGTTCTCATGTCTCCCTCTTCAGATACAGACTTCAAACAAGCTTCTGCATGTTTTAAAGCACCATTTCTCTAGACTCCACTGAAAAAGTAACTAGGTGGTTTAGTGAAAGCACTGCCTCTCTTGATATCCTAGCTTAAGGCACAGAGGACAGTTTCATAACTCTCAGAAATGTCAAGGCAAATCACCTGTGAATCTGCAAAGAGGTCATTGATGAATGAAGCAAGTTTTATGGCTATATAAATTGTGCTTTATTTTAAAAAAATAAAGACTGATTGAAACAAGTGAAAATTACCTTTTCCTAGAGTATGTAAATATTTCAGTCTGTTTCAGCTGTTGAGCTTAGCATTCCAGAGAGATTTCAGAGAGGTGATTGTGCAACTATCAGTCTTGAGAGCTGAGATTTAGACAGCATTCAGAAAGCTGACACAGTAATTACTAGTAGTGGTTTATGCGTGGGATTTGGTGGAGGTTGGGCTTCTTAACAAGCCCTGCAAGGGTTGTGTGTTATCACAGCTAGCATGTTCCATGTGCTCTCAAACTCCAGCAGTTGTTCCCCCTCCTCTCATTTTTTATATCATAATCAATGTCTCATGGTGCTGTCAGATTCTTGTACACACACTGAGGTGGAGAACAATCATTTGCTAACTAATCAGTGTTCTGTGCCAGTGCTTTTTTAACTTGTGACTTGCATTTGACTTCAGAAATATTGAAATGGATACCAGGCATTAGCTTTAAGCTCTCTTAGTTAATTTTCTTTCTTCTGTAGATTTGTTGCTAATAGGATAAGATTCATGAGACACAAAAAAATCACTGGTCAATACAGTGTGAGCTGAGAAGATGGATGTTTTATTTGGAAACTATGTTGATATGAAGTAATTTTAGAATTGGTACTATATGTTATTGCTTCCCAAGGCTCTGTGTTTTTATTTAATTTTGCTATGAAATATCTGCAGTTCCTGTTACTGGGAAGGGTCCAACTGAGCTATGTTATGCAAAAATTTCCAGGGTTAAGCTAGCTTTTTAAGGAGGTTGTCTGAAGAGTAAGAACTTCATGGTCTTTACTAAAATCAGGAGGGCTGAATGAATTAGGACTGTGCTGCAATACACAGAACACTGGTTTGGCCCTCGTTCACTTCTATTAAAGTCTCCTGTCTAGAGTTATTCTGAAATGCCTGCCTAAAATATATTGGGTATCTGACCATGAGTAAAACAATCCCACTGCTGTTGACACAGACAGTCATGACTGAGAGAACAATCACACTCCTAAAGAGAATGGGATTAGGTCTCACACATCTGAAATGTACTTACAGTCAGAAGCTGCTCTTTTCTTAAAGATGATCAATACGGAACACAATTCAAAATTGAAAGAGTGCAGCCGAGTTGTTCTTTCTCAAACAATTATTTATAAATTGCAAATAGTGATGTTGGATTTAATCCTCAGGTACCTGGTCTGCAGTCCTGCTTAGGAGTCTGCCTATCCATCATGCTGCAGAGGATCTTTCCTCCTAAAGGAAAAGAAAGATTGCACATCTGCACAGAATGCCTGGTTTTTGGGCATATTTACTCTGGGCATAAGCTACTTGCTGTGTCTGTACTGCATTTTCTTGCAGTACCACACTGTGAAGGGGTTTTCTTGCCATGTCTGCTGAGCCTTGATATAATCAGCCCTCAGTTGTTGGTTGACTTTTCTTTAGGTGGAATTCTTTTGGTGGAGGGATATGGACAAATTGACATTAATATTATATGCTCATAGTATTGGTTCTCAAGAGAGAGACAAATTAAACTGTTCTGCATGGGGTTTGGTAGGTTTTTTGTATGTTTTTTTAAACAGACCATATTGCACATGCTGAATGTAGGATATTTGTGTAGATGAAGCAGAGACCCAGAGAACACCTTTTGTATAGTCTTGGACTTAATTTCTCCTGCATTCAGAATGCTGACTAATTTTACATTGCCCCTTCCCCTCCCTGTGAGTCTGTTTGTTCTGTAGACTGTGATTACTTATTCAATATAAAGCAATTGCCAGCATATTTTTTCTGCCATAAATGGGCCAGATAAAGCATTCTTCACACATTCAAAATAGATTTGAATGCAGCAGGACAGTTTCAGCTGAGATTATTTCAAATCACTAGATTTCCAATTTGTTTGAAATAGCTAGAAGACTTGAGGCTGTTTTAAACTATCTTAAAGTTTAAATTAGTTTTTAAAGTTACTGTTTTATGTAAAAGAAGTTCTAGAATTCTAATTCAAATAGTAATTCTGTTTATTCTGTTTACAAAGGAAGATAATACTTAACAGCAGACTAGGCTGATACATGTTGGCTACACTGAAAAATCTTTAGCAGAAAGAAACTAAAATCTTTAGCAGAAAGATACAACTGAAGACAGCTACTGGAAGGTTAGATTGTTCTAGAAAACTTTTGAAAGAACTTTTTTTTCCATGAATAACTAAAAGTTTAGGTTCAAGAACTGAAGTTTGTGGGACACACAATTGTCATACATCAATACCTTAACATTTTTTTTCCTTTTTTTCTATGCAGTGTAGTTCTTCAAGAGAACTTAACTGGTTTGCACTTTATTTTGCAATCAGACTCAAACCAAGAAGTTTGGTCAAGTTTTCCAGTTGGCAAGTATTAGGCCCAGGAGGTGTTTCTACAGAGCTATTTTAATTCCTTGAATACTCACATTTCAGATGAGACATGGAACATCAGGTTTGCATTTCTGATGTTTATGTCCTCTCTCTTCCTCTGAAGGGAATGAAAACTGCAGGAAACCTGCCAAGTCCTGAATATCCAGGATTGTGAGACATCCTCAGAGAACACTGCACGATGTCAACTGCAGGAGTTGCTGCTCAGGAGATTAGAGTCCCCTTAAAAACTGGATTTCTTCACGCCAGTCAAGGCATGGGCAGTCTGAAAACCTGCTGGAGTACCCACAGTGGATTTGAAAAGTGAGTGAGGCTAAAATTTATCTACTGCATCTTCAAGCGTATGAAATGACTATTATAAATACTTGTGCCAGTACAGACCTATGGTTCCTTTACAGCGAAGGCTTTTTTCTTTTTTTTTCGTAGTACTTTCTTTAATGTGGACCCTATAGCAGTGACGTATAATTTAAACCCATCAGCCGAGCAGCATTTGCCATCCATTGGTAAGTACAAAGTGACACGGACGAGTTCGGAAGTGCCGGGGATTTGTCTGGGGAAAAGCCCTGCGGGGCCTCGCCGGCTGCCGCCGGGGCCGCGCTGCCCCCTGCTGGCAGCTCCGGAAAGTGCTCCCATTCAGCCCCGAAAGAACGTGATCGAGTTAAAAAACCACACACACACACACACTCCCCTCCCTCTCGCCTCATAAGAGGCCTCTGAGATGCCATTATATATTTGGTAAAAAAAGCACTTGTTCTGTCGTAGTCTTATGCTGGGATCTTTGTAGTTCTCTTGCTTATGCTGGTGGTTTCTTGAACTACCTCATTTAACTGGAGCACTGGTTTCAACAATAAGATAATCTACTACTATTTAACTAAAGGCATAAATCTATGACCAGATGAGATCTGTAATACCTGCAATTTCACTACCTGGAGACATTAAACAGACATTACTTACTGTTGCATTAGAACAAATTAAATATGCACTGGCAGAGTCATGTGCTGGAGTGTTACTTAGAAAAATGTCTCTAAGAATTTCTCACCTTTTTAGGGCACTCTTCCAACCAGGCTTCCATGAATGACCACATTGCTGGAAGTTGCATCCAAGTCCCACCTCAGAAATCCAGCCCACCTCCTGTAAGTCCCAAAAACGAACAGCCAATTTCAAGGTACGACGACCATCTCGTTCCTGGCTTCAGTAAACTGTCCTTAACCATGGGCTGTGTTTCTCAGGAAACACCCCCTCACATGCCAATAAAAAATGGACAAATTCAATTTCTCTCTGCCTCTTCTAATGATCGCAGCTGCAGGCCACTACCCCCTCTGCCTATATCTGAAGACTTTACTCCAGATGAGGTTGACAAAGAGGTAGAATTCCTGACTAGCTCAGATACTGACTTTTTGTTAGAAGATTACGAACTTCCTCCCTTTAAATCCAGTGCTCCGAGCCGCCGGAGCTTTAGGGGCTGTGGACAAATCAACTACGCGTATTTCGATACTCCAGCAGGACCAAAAGCAGAAGATGCCAACCCTACACCAAGCCTGAATGTGTACATATCCAGTATTTATCCTCCCCCACAGCAGCTGCATCGACGCCTGCGAAGGTCCCATTCCGGACCAGCTGGATCTCTCAACAAACCCATAGTAAGATTAACTGGACACTTAAACAGGTCATCTCCAACTTCTGATGAAGACAAACCAGAGATTCCACCGAGGGTTCCCATACCCCCAAGGGCTCTCAAACCAGACTACAGAAGATGGTCAGCAGAAGTCGCTTCCAGTGCGTACAGCGATGAGGACAGGCCTCCCAAGGTGCCCCCCCGAGAGCCTTTGTCACGCAGCAATTCCCGCACCCCCAGTCCCAAGAGCCTTCCATCATACCTCAACGGGGTTATGCCCCCCACCCAGAGCTTTGCACCTGACCCTAAATATGTCAGCAGCAAAGCTCTACAAAGACAAAACAGTGAAGGATCTTCCAACAGGGTCCCTTGCATTCTTCCAATTATTGAAAATGGTAAGAAGGCCAGTTCAACACACTACTATCTGCTACCAGAGAGACCTCCATATTTGGACAAATATGAGAAATTCTTCAGAGAAGCAGAGGAGAGGAGCTCTAACACTGAGGTTCAGTCCTGGTCTGGTGACTGCACAGCCACCTCAGCCCCAGTAAAACTGGACTCAAAACCCAGAATGGACATAGGTGGTCCCCTGAAACGAAAACACCTGTCCTACGTGGTTTCCCCTTAGTGTCTGGGAGCACAGTCTCAGCTCAGTTGTTTGAGATGGAGCTGAACTTTATCATGTTACAAAGTTCTTACGGTTCACAGATAATGAAGTAGGAGCAGTTTGTCCTCTTGAGAACTGAAAAGTGGATGGTAAAGTCCTCTTATGCTGCATATATTCGATGTTTCTTAAGACTTTTTTTGTCTTGGTATGTAAGCTGAAAACCTGCAAAGATTCCACAGAAACATGGAAGGATAGTAGTCACAGTTGGCCAGTTGTTTGCTACCTAGATGAACATGTTTGGTAGTCAGCATTATTAAAAAAATAATTTAAAAATTGATCTTTGCTTAAGAGTCACTTATAAAGCAGATAACAGACCAAGTAATGCAGTACAGTTTTTATATCAGCTATTTTCCAAAATTTCTTTTACACAGTAATTCTGCTGAGAACAGACTGTCCTCTTTTACTAGGGTATGTCTGGTAAGAAGGTAAATGTGAGATCTGATACCCACTTCAAGACTTGGCAGGCATATTGGAAGTGCATTTTGAAAGATTAATCTATCTTACAAATTAATTTGATGCTAATAGACTTTTAAAAGTGAGTTAGGTTTTGTGAATTCAGTTGCTAGACACACTTGGCTCAGTTTTGCAGTTTTTTCTAGAAGAGACTTGGACCAGCTATTGCTAAGCCTCTGCTGCTGCTCTTTTCCTGCTGGATCCTAGAAATGTGTGAATGTGTCCTGAGCAGCCACAGGGTTGCTGTTAGGTAGGCAGTAACAACTATGTGCTCACCTAGAGTCTGAAATTATGGATGTATTAAATACAGAAACACAGCACAAGCTGGTCTTGTGTTCTGGTTTCTGTTCAGTATTTTAGGGGAGGAGGAGGAGGGTATGAGGAAAAAAAACATGATTCCATTTATGAACAGTATCAGTCCCATCTCTTGCTGCTTCAGATGCTGCTTCTTGCTGTTTAATTTTTCCTCACTGTGCCTCAGCCATTCACTGAAGTTCACTGAGGTGCCACCCTAGCAGTTTCTTGTGCTCAGTTTGGTTACATTTATCCTCTTACAGAAAAGCACAAGAGAAAGGGTGCTCATTAACAGGGGTACAGAAGATGAATGTGTTCCTCCTAGTAGAAGTAAACAAGGTGTTTACAGTTTAAACTGCTGAATGAGATGTTTGAGCTATTTTAAAGCTTACTTTTTATTTGTTTTAGTACAAACTAAATGAAGGTGAAATACATGCTATAGAAATGCACTGATATTTCTGCATCGTGTACAGTATTGAGTAAAAAATAATTCACTTTGTATTTTGAATATTGTCATGTCTTGAGTTTAATAAAGTTATAAAATATTTATGATACATGTTGGTTTTTGCTTTATTGAATAATGCATGCAGTTGCATTTTAGTTCGGCATTTACTGGAAAGTTCAAAGTTAGTGATGTTAAATGTGCAACAGATTTTGAATTCAGCTTGCATTTGAGTTAAGATTTCTGCAGAAGTGTTCAATAACTCAAATTGCACACCATTAATTTTAATTCCACCCTACCACCTGATAGCATGGTATCTATAGTTTTATGCTGACCATAAAACACCCTGCAAGATGAAGTTATCTGGCCTAACATTATTAATGATTTTGGTTTTTTCTGAAGTCACCTATAGCATGTTAGCCACCATTGTACAGAAAGGAGAGGGCAGTAGTGTTCCTGTCTTCAATTCCTCACCCAGTAAAAAAAATGCATTGTTAAGAGGGGAAAGAAATTGTGAATACTTACCACAAAACCAGTGTAGTTCACCTTAGTATGCAAGCCATGGATGAGGTTACTGAGGATAGAAAGCATCACACAACTTTGATCCTCTGGCTGTGTATGCAGGCAAATACTTGCCTTGATCTGGCAGTTTGGATGTTTCTGTCACTGGGTTTATTTCAGATTAAAACAGGCTACCATCCTTGGAATTGTACTGGATGTGAAAAATGTCAGATGCAGTTTTGCAGTAATGCCCAATCCCTTGGCTCTTATCCCTTGGAGGATTGCTAAGATTCATTTAGAAAGGTGCTTAAACACCTACTGCTGTGCCTTAGCACTAGGAGCCCATGCAGATCAGCTTCAAAACATAAACAAGTTACCTAATCCTCTGCAAGGCTGTCAGCTCATATTCAGCCAACTGAAAGCTCTGCTTTCCCTCCACCCCCTGGATTTTTCTAAGATGAAAAGGTAAAATCTATACTTAAAACTGCTCATATTTAAGGGGAAGGCTGCAAGTCTAGGACCCCAAAATAACCTAAACTCAGTTACACCATCACTGCTGCAGCAGACTGGCACTGCCAAGCTGCAGCTCTTCCCTCGTTGGAGCTGGCACAGACTCAGGAGCTGTCATTCCAGTAGAACTCCATCTAAAGCCAAGTAACTGCCCTAGAAATCTCTCCTGGCTTTTGCCTCTGGGTCCCACTCCATTCCTGATACTCCATGTTTTTAGCTTAAACATATCTGGTATAAAACAGGGTATTTGTTACAGTACCTCCAGCCTTGTGTTCCAGCACGTATTTTCATTTCTGTTAGCAGAAAAGGGGCCCTAAAAAACAGCTAATATAGCAGCAGCAGGTTTTTTTCTTGAGCTGCTTCTGTGTACAAGTTATTATCATATTTATAGGGCTGAAAAACTTAAAACCATTATAAAACTGGTGCTTTTGAATGGTTTTACATAACCTTTTCTGACTTAACCTAACCTCCATGCGTTTTTCTCCTAGGAAAAAAAAAAATTGCATACTCCATTGCTGACAGTATTAGTATTGGCTATTTAATCCTGAGTATTAAAAAAAAAAAAGTCACTGTAGTGATGTTAGCTGTCCTGTGGTGAGCTGCATGTCAAGCACAATGTTAAGAAGTTAACATTTCAGAAGTTAAGCAAGGAACTGCTGGGCCTCAAGCAAGACATTCAAACAGGTTACAGAGCTCACATACCTCTTGAGTACAAGGAAAGTAACTTACAGGCAAGTCTTACCATGTTTAAGTAACTTGGCTAGTTTATCTTTAAAATTCTGTAGTAATGATGTCTCACTGAGGACTTGGTCCACAGTTCAGTGGTTCTTTTTGTGAAGGGGTCCCTGACAAAAGCAGGTACAAGCCTTGCATATATTCTTAGACACCAGATTCCTGTGCTTTGGGAAACAGTCTGCATGATCCAAAAACTGTGTTTCGTTTTCCAAGTGAGTAATTAAGGCTGTAGAGCTGTGGGGGAAGCTTTGCAAGTTCTGGCCAGAAGACATTTCTCTGCTCATCCCCTGGCACATGATAAGACTTGTCAGGACACAACATGCTTTTGCAACAGCCTGATCACATGTTTGAATATTTAGAGTTTGGACTCACTTGGGCAAGGCCTGACAGCTTGCCTCTGAGAGCTGGATTTGACTGGAATAATGACACTTCAAAGCAGATACAACTTGATAAACTGAAGTTTGGAGAGTCAAGGAATTTGTGTTAAAGCAGGGAAGAAAGATGTGCGTGTGTGGAAATGCAATGCTGCTCACAGCCTCCTGCTTCAGGGAGCAGGAGCACTGCTCCCCTGCCCTCAGCACTCTCCTCCTTGCCTCAGGACCCTGTTGTGACCACCCAACCACATCAGTGGGGACTCCTCGGTGTCAGGAGGAACAGCTGTGCTGGCACAAAGGGGCTGTACCACAGCAAACTCTGGAGGGCTGGATCCAGCACAGCCCTACGGTGAACCCAGGATCACTGGGATGTGTCTGACAGCAAAGCTGCTGAGAATGGGAAGAGGGTGCTGGGTGACCTCTCCCCCAGGCTCAAAACCATTGACAGCACAAGTAAAAGCACAATGAGTAACAACTGACAGCAAAGAGCATCTGTCATATTCATCCTGGGCAAGGGTTGGTGTTGCCTGATGCTGCTTGGCTGCTCTTTTGTTTGCAGAACACCCTTTACTTGGTGAGTCTGACTGGCAAATCAACCCAGAGGAGCTGAGTCTGGTGGTAACTAAAGGAAAGGATGTTTGCCTCAGTATACCTTTTCCTGAAAAGAAGAGGCAGTGTTAGTACTAGGCGACTTGAAAAACCAATTAGGTTAACTTCACCATATTAACTTGCTGTTAAACAGATAAAGTCAGTAAATAACACAGAGCTGTAGCTGATCATCAGCTGCTTTTGCATCACAAGAGATAAACCAGAAAGTAAACCTGATTTGGAAGCATGCTGATTGACAACATAATTAAAATCTGCAATCATTTAAATGTACTGATTGTTGTTGCTGTTATTAAGAGCTTTCCATTCACTCCCAGACTGCAGCAGGCCCAATTACTACCATCCTGAAACTGCAGAAGAACACTCAGCAACATCACATTTGCTCCTGCTGCAGCCTTGGTTTTGTTTTTAAACAGTCTGAGTGAAGTGTTAAGTTTGACAAGATAAAGGAAAGCATCCTTCTAGTCCAGGACAAAGACACCAATTTAGCAAGGGTAGTTACTACAATAGAGTAGTTGCTGGTGGTGTTCAAGCCAAGTCTTGTCAAGAATTCAGGGGTAAGATGATGGCCAGATCAGTCATGGTGGAATTCCCAGCCTTCAAACTCATGATTACAGACTGTGGCCCTTATAAACACTTTTAATATTATTACAAGATGTATGTTAAATACATACTCTCTGGATTATGTCAAGAAGGAAATTGGAGATGAAGGTAAACCCTCATTTTATCTGCTTGAAGGCAGTCTGCAGTTTGGTAACCTATTGATTTTCTTCGGGTGTACTCAATGTTCCTGGGGTAAACTTTTGTTTTTCAAGTAGGCTAATCTTTGCATTTCCTGTCAGCTTGCTTTTCAGAACAGTTTGTATTTATTTAAAACTGAAAACATACAGCAAATGTTCTGTTTCACACAACTTCCTGGCACTGAAAATCTAGCACACAACGTTTAATTATACTTATTAGTATTTGTTAAATAGCACTGCAGAAATTTCTGGCTGCTGAGCTTGTGATTAGCATTTGTAAACTGAAAGAGGTGTTACCCCCACCCATCCTGCATCATAATTCAGGCCTTGCATAATCCCCACCCAAATGCCTATTTTCATCCACACAGCTCATTATTTTTTCTGAATCATAAATGGAAGCCACACCCGTGATTGCTCATAGACTGTTGCTATATTATTTATATACTGGTGCACCTTGATCCCAGTTGTGGTTAATTTTGGAAAAGGTGTTAGGTATTCCAAATTTTAAGTGGCATGCCACTGAAACATGGGAACCATGACTGCTATTCATTTCCTTACAAAGTGACTCAGAGGAAGAGATGCTTCTTTCTGAAGATTAAAACTGTCGTCCACAAATTATTAACATGTGAAAGCCACAAAGGAAGAAAAGTGCAAATACACTGCCATGAAACACCAGAAGGAAAACCATGCCAGATTATCCCACCATGCCCACTCTGAATCTGCCTAAGGATGCTAATTACTAATCACATTAATCACCTCTACATAGGAGGCCCTCTATGCACAAAGTCTCTGGATCAAACATGGGCTCATCAGGCCTGACACAGAATAGTTTCCCCTGCCCACCACCTACCCAGGTGACCAAGAGACACGTTCCTGTTACCTACATTTCCTTTGTTAACGTGTCTATTATTTTCACAACTACTTCAAGGACAGGGTCAGCACTACTGAGTGCCCTGTGGAAGGCAACTGGAACACACAACCAACCCTATAAACCTTGCAGTGGTGTAAGGCTCTCCAGGAACTTACCAGCTTCAAGGAAGTTCACACAAAGGACCACATCAGTTCATGCCATGTTGAGTCCAACTGCTCCATGGCAAGGTGCAAGGGAGACACCAGTGAACAGCAAGTGGGTCTCTGACAGGTTACTCATTGCCTTGCAATCCCTGTATTGTCATCTACTGCCTCTTAAGCAAGGTCCAGAAGAAAGAACCACATTACGCTGCACTTGGTGACTTCATTGGTCCCACATCATTTTGATAAGTTATTCAAGAAAAGTTTTCCTGCATCCCAGTTGCACACCCCAGCACTTAGAGCTTAAGAAATTGGAATTGGGACTGAACTGCTGCAATGCAGAATCTACACAGCACCAGCACAGCAATGGGCACATGGCAGTGCAGAGGCTTCCAACAACACAGGACAGAGGTGAGATTACACAGCCTGACACATCTGTTGCTCATGGGATTCAATTGCTAGTGGGAAGGAGGGTTGTCTTTTCAGAGTAACTTCTCATCATGGTGAAAAACCCAATGAACAAAAGTAATTGCTTTGTTGAACGCCATGGGGACAGACAGCCCTGTCTGAGACACTTAAAAAGGGATGCCAGCAAGGTGAGTGTCAGTGAGCTCCTGCCAACACAGAGGCTGAGGGAGAACTGTCATGGGGCTCTGAGGAAGAAAGGCTAGCCTGAAGGATGAACTGGATTATTCCTGAATTCAGGTTCAATGGTTTAGTGCTAGGGCTTTGTTAAAGGCTGACAGTCTAAACATACATATTGTTAAGGATGAGGAGACCATGTGAGGACATTTTCTTCTATAGTCAATCATATCATGGGCAGTGCTGGATGCAATACACAATTGTTCCATGGGAATAGCCAAGGACCCCATCACTCCTCAGGGAATATTTCCACTGGAGGAGCAGACCTCTCCACTAAGACAGAGACAGCAGGCACAGCCAGCAGTCCAACCTGAGCTGGAGGTGATGCAACACAGCACACAGGAGAGCTGGAGAATGCTCAGCCTCCTGGGCTGCTGACACCTCACAGGCCATTGCAGGGTGCTCTGGACATGCTGCCTCTCGCAGGCCACACTTCTCCTGTCATCTGAGCTTAATTGGACCAACCTGATCAAAAGCAGTCTCCACGATAAGACAGGATGCTACAGCATGCCCCGGAGCAGCACGATGAGTAAGGCAACTGTTTTACAAGCAGTTCAGTTCACAGTTTAACACCTGAGCTTTATGTTGGGCCAGTCAGTCACCTGCAAGGGAGCAAGCAATGCAACACAATTGCAGAACCCTGGATTTCACCAGCAGCACAACAGGAGGCAGGCAGGCTCGCTGGCTGCAGCCCTGGAGCATTTCATCAGACTGAATATTCCCCTGAGAGGCTCTGTGCAAGGTCATGCATAAGTGGCCAAGACCCAAAGCTAGAGAGGCCAAAGCCTCCAGCTCCTCTTCATGACCCATGGAAATGCCTGTGGAGAGCAGGAGTGAAGCAGGGGGAGCAAGGGAGGGAAGCTTTCATCTCTTCTCCTCATTATGGGTGACTGGGACAGAACCACCACTGGGCACCAGCCAGTGAATGTCACCCTAAGTGCCCTTTCTTTTTTTTTGAAATTATTATTAAAGTTGTAATGATCTGTAGTTTTCCAAAGAGGGAGAAAAATAATTTGCTGCAGGGGATTTATTTGAAAGTTGCCAGCAAAGCCTGTGTCTCTGTGACCCCATCCAGGAGCTTAGAGCTTTCTTATTACTAATTTCCTAGTACAAGCATTCATTTACCTTCTACATGACTGAAAGGAAGGTAAAGTACTCCTTTGCAAAACACTGTGGAAAAACAACTGAGTAGTGTATCAGATGTGGTCACGAGAAAAGTCAGCACAGATAAATGCATCATCTGTTGCCAGTTCTCTCAAAGACTGCAGGAGCAGATTTCCTGTGAAAAATGCAAATGATTGTGCTGTGCCCATCAGTGATCAGACTCATCACCACCCCAGGTAGCAGCTTATGTCCTGCCTATCTGCCAGTCACTATCTTGCCTAGCTGGTGCTTCGGTGTGAGAGTGCTTCTTCCACATCACATATAAAATAATACAGGAGAAAGTATGAGTCTGAGACTAGAGCTGTATGTATGTGGAAGTAGCAGTGTGTTTCTTAGGAGAACTCATTACAACTTGAAAATATTTCAATACACCATCAATATTTAGAAATCAGAAGGATTTGCACGGAAAGGTACCTAGTCCTGCTGGGAAACTTCCATCAGCTGTGGAAAACTTTAGTGTTACTGGTGTTACACAAGTCTCACTAGACCCAACTCTGCTCTTCAGAGTATGAGTGCTTGCATGAGATCTTCAGACAACTTTCCTTCTTCCTCCCTCTACCATTAGTGGAAAGGCCTTGAATTAAATTGTAAAAGTACAGATCTACATGACTTGGAGGGCCATAAACCCTGTGTAGGGAGGAATTATTGTACAAAGGGTATAATTAGAAGCTGTTGAATGAAGTAAAGCAAACGAACAAGCCCAAGTATAAAAGCTTCCTCTCAATCTGTGATGCCTTCTAGCACACAGAACAATCTTGTAGAGAGCAGAAAGGCTCCTAGAACTGCTACAGAGACTGAATGTGACACAGACCACTGCAACCCCCACCTGCAACACCCAAAGCAGCCTTCAGTGCACCTCAATGTGGAAGAATTGTGTTACCTAAAACATGGGACTACTGTTTTTCCCAAGTCTGGACTCAGTTCTGGAGCCTATCATGTGTATCAGTATTACTTCCCAAAGCGTGGCCACAAAAATACAAGCCAGAAATGCTGCCTAGTCCCTTAAAAAATAATGTATTATTATTTAAGTCCCTATAATAATAATGTACTCAGGATGTAGAGACCTGGGCTCAGTTCCCTCCCATCTGGGCTGTGTGGCTGGGCCTGCTCTGCACACAGACAGACACTCCTGGAAGACAAGGGTGAGGTCTGCCCTGCACTGTCACAGAGTGAAGGAGCTGGGCCAGTGCCTGAGGCAGCACCACTGCAGGGAATCCCACAACCTGCTCCTTGCCCCTGCCCTTCCCTGGATACTTCTCAAGAGGTGCAGGAAGAGGCTGAGGGCCAGATAAATTGTGTCAGCAAGGACAGCCTGTCCCTTTTTGCTGTTCTTCCCAGAAAGCTTTTGATTTCCTGCCAAGTGATAATGCTGCAAGAACTGTAGAATATCCATCAAAGTTCAAAGCTAGGGAGTGTTGTCAGAGCCAGGCTGTCAGCTGACAAATCAGGCCAGCAGGAAGACACATCTGCTCTCATTTTACATTTTTTCCTTCCTTTCCATGCAAGACCACATTCTAAACATGATAAAAGATTATCTACAATTTTGGGCAGCAATTTATTAATTCAGCTAGGGTTTTGTTGCTTATTTTTCAAATGTTGCATCCCATGCCCTACTAAAATGTAGTCTCCATATAACAGCAACACATCCCTTCTTCTGGAGGTAGAGTATGAGAACATGAATGGATGCAGTGCTAGGGATTATTTCTGTTGTTGACACCTTCCTGCTTCTCTACCACATACTTGTCTTTCCACCCAAGTCATGGGTCATCCAGGCTGCTGGAAGACAGGTATTTTTTTATCATTTTGGAACTGCTGCTTATGTTTGCATCATGATGCATCTTTTTGTTGAAAGAACAAACCAAATAATCAGATTAAGTAACCATTCTTTGTTCTGGCAGTCACTGTGGGTTTCACACCAAATGGTAAGCATATACATAAATGGCTAGCAAGCTGTCTAAGGCTGGTAATTACTGGATGAAGCATATTCCCTTGTGTGCTTTTACAGCTTTAAGCACTAGTGTGTAGGCTGGTTTGGATCCGTTACGGTTTGTCTCCACCCATTTTAAAAGTAAATATTTGTAAAATATTTAAATATTTTAATAGCAAACCTTTGTCTCTCTAGAAAAGCATCCTTTCTCTGTTGCTGAGAGGGACATATTCCTGAGATTGGATTTCCTCCTGCTCACAGTACAGTGCTGTGCACTTCACTTTCCACTTTTAGAAAGAAACTTGCAAAGAACTGCAACAAAACCTGCCTGTACACTCCCCACACGTTTCTTCTGCCTCTTCTTCACTTAGAAGCTCATCAGTCTGAATGAAAATTATTTCTCATCACTGCAAATATTCACTGATGGCTCCAGCATCTATGCCCTTGCGCTGTTTTGAAAGCAAAACCAGTGAGAGACTCCAAGTCAGAAGTACAACTTAATAAGAGCAAAAGAAAAGAAGTAAAATAAAGTAAAATAAAACAAATTCAATAGTACAAAAAACCACTGACAGAGTCAGAATACAACCTGACACCCTGTTAGTTAGGGTGGTGGTAGCAGTCCAGATGAAATGGTCTTGTTGAAGCAGTGGTCTTGTAGAAAGGTCTGGTAGCTCTTGTCCTCCATGAATGCAGTGGGGAAAAGGCTGCTCTGCTGTCCCAAACCCTGGGATTATATCCAGGTGGGAATGCTTGGCTCCTCCCCCTGGGTGGAGCATCTCACAATGCGCTGAGATCATTCTGTGAGTCGTGTAATGGGCTCTTGATGGGCCATTAAACAGAGATAACACCCAAGGGGAGTTATCTATGAGTCCTTGATGGGCCATTAAACAGAGACAGCTCCCACAGGGATTTATCTATGAGTCATGGGCAAGGCATTGATGGGCCATTAGCAGAAGATAAGGGAAACACTGCCCCACCTGGTCCCAACACCTCATGACGATGGTGATAGAATACATACTCTGGGCACTTCTTACATTTTTAACCTAGGACAGCCCTCCTGTGTACATTCCTGCTCCTAAGCCATGTAATACTTCTCAATTCCCTAAGAGAACTCGTTCTCAGTGGCGCATTCCAGCCCACAGAACAACCAGAACCAGGAGGAAAAAGCCCCACATCATTCTTCAGAGATGATCTGAGGCATACAGCAGATACCAAGTGGCTGCCTCCTTGTCAGGAAAACAACCAACCCCCAAACTCTCCAGGTGCCAGGGAACAAAGTGCTAAATGTTAGATGGAGAAGAGTGGATGCATTCCCTTCAGCTTAAGCTGAGCTCAGTGACAGCAATACCCAATTACCACAAGTTCTAAAACTAAAGCTTGTGAATAATAAAAAGTTTTTAGTGTACATGAAACAATGAGCAGAAAAGCAGCTCATCTTTCAGCAGCAGGTAAAAGATGATTTTATGAAAAGAGACACTGAAATGTGAGGGAAAAAAGCATTTAGCTAACTGGAAGGCAACTTTTTTCCCCCTCAAATCAGCAAAAGCCTTCTTAACACTCACCCTTAAGGGGAAAATTAGCCTAACCTTAATTCATACACTTACTTACCCTAACTGAAAGACCAAGTTAATGACACAGAAAGACAACCCAAGTAAAATCATGTTTGCTGGACATCTACAATGTAAATGGTTGAGAACAGAGTCAGCTGTATGAAGGTTAAGTGATGCAAGCAGCACTACAATATTTTATTTCCCAAGTCTTTTGCTGAACACAGTGGAAGAATCTGCAAGTTAAGCAGATACATCCATGGGCTCATTTTTCTGGGTGTTTTTCCTATTACCATTTTAATGGGAGTGGGAAAGCCCAAATATACACACTGAAAACCTCATTTTTGTAAACTGAACTCCCTCAGCCTTGGACAAAAAAAAATTATAATCAAATTTATGGCCACTTTGATAATGCTTTGTATTAAAATATTTCTGCAAGACTAAAAACAATACAAGCATAGAAATATTTTCCTTCTAATGTTACAAAGCAGTGCTGCCACCCAGGAATGGAGAGCTTTTCCTGTATTCTGAATGATGCCCATTTACAAACCAAGTAATTATTCCAGATTCTAGGACAAAGACTCTTTCCATCATTTGGTTTACATTTGCATGGCAATACCAGTTAGATGTGCAGATTTACCACACAAACATGTAAAATCTTACACAGATTACAACTTTTGCATATCTTGAGCATATTTCAAAGCTAGAGAAACATATGAAGTATTTCCTAAACAAATTAAGAGACAAAGCATAGAGTTGAAGCAGTTCTTCCAGTAGTTATTAACAACACAGACATTTTTTAATTCTAAATTTGCAAAAGTATTTCATGTATTTCATTATGAAAATGCAATAATTGAGAATGAACTTGTTTCCCATTAAAATAAGCAATCATAAAAGCTCCTATGCAGTCATTTCCTAAAGGTCAGACTATGCACTTCAGATGTATGCAGAACCAGATCTCCAGATGCTGGGATACCTTCAGAGTCCAGTGAGGTGCCATCCTTAAGCATCACTGCTGACAGAGCCAGGTAACACCAGAATGATTTGGTGAAAGAAAGGTAACAAAGATGGAAATTGATGCCAAATTCTTAATTCTCATGGGAATACAGCTCCATCATTTCCTCCAGAGACCTGTCCTGCAACTCCTCTAAACTGACAAAGGCTCACTAAAGCCAGGCTTGTAGCAACTTCCAATTTTTAGTAAGCAGAAACAAGCCCTGCTACTGATGGCATTTTACCAAATCCCAACTTCAGGCTTTATGCTGATTATTAGCTGCCCAAGCAGCTCAATGGATCTGCAATCATTTAATGCAGAAGACAAATTTCAAGGTATCATGTTCAACCTGCATGAACTCTGACAAGAGTATGAATATTCACACTTTTAATTTAGTTCCAACACTGTCAGAAAATTTATACTAGTTATTTGCCTTATTTCTACACAACAAAATTAAGCTTGTTTTAACTAATTCTAGGTTACAACTTAATAATCTATGTCATGAAATCAGAGAATATCCTGAGTTGGAAGAGACTCATGAAGGTCATCAAAACCAACTCTTGACTCCACATAGGGCAACCTAAATGTTAAACCATAGAGCCAAGAGAAGTCTTGTGAGGAGTGTTACCCAAACACTTCTTGAATGCTGGCAGGCCTAGGGCCATGACCACCTCCCTAGGGAACTTGTTCCAGTGCTTGGCCACCTTCTCATTTCAGCTCAGACTTCAGAAGAACTGTGTGAGAATCTAAACAGATGTTGTTTTGAATAGTACATGGTGGTAAAAAGGTTCCAGGGGTCCGGACTGGGAGAAAACACAGAAAGGAACAACACTCCAGTAGGGATGCTTCATTTTTATTTATTCAGCAAACATTTTTCCATGTGATTTTTAAATGCCATCCAAGAACTAACTAGGATTATTAGATGCTGGCTGTTCTTTTGTGATGAAGCTTCTTGCTAACAGGATCTTTTTCCGGAAAGGAAGACCTTTGGTTTGTTAAGGTATCCCAGTTCAGGCAAGTACAGTTACTAATTTCACCCACAATTAAAGTGTATTTACAACAGTGCACATTACAGTTATTCTACAAAGGATAACACTCTCCATCTAAATTTGTCCTAGTGCCTATCCCACACCAGGATTTCACTCTTTCAGTATCAGAGGTGCCTTCACCTGATCAGCCACTTCCTTCCCCAGCAGCGTTTCCACAATGGCCAAGCCAAACTCAAAGCTGGTGCCAGGCCCACGGCTGGTCAGGATGTTCCCGTCCTTCTCCACGCGGCTCTCCGAGTAGGAGTAGTGTGCTTGGGGAACACACAACAGCAACAGGGTCAGTGGCCAGCCTGGAGAGGGGTGTTTAGCCTGGAGAAAGGGAGACTCAGAGGTGACCTTATCCCTCTCCACAACCTCCTAAAAGGTGGCTGTGGTCAGCTGGGGTTGGTCTCTTTCTCCAGGCAGCAACGGACAGAATGAGAGGACACGGTCTCAAGATGCGCCAAGGGAAATACAGGTTGGATATAGGAAAAAGTATTTTTATGGAAGGAGTGATAAAGTACTGGAATGGCCTGCCTAGGGAGGTGGTGGAGTCAACATCCCTGGATGTGTTTAAAGAAAGACTGGATATAGCACTCAGTGCTATGGTTTAGTTGAGGTGTTAGGGCATGGGTTGGACTCTTCTCAAGGTCTCCTCCAACCTGGTGATTGAATTCTGTGAATTCCAGCACCGTGCCCACAGCTGCCACAGAGGGTGCAAAGACCTCAGCACTGCCCCCCTGCAGCTCATCCCTGCCTGCTGTCCTCAGGGATGGCCCACAGGGAGCTCATCTGCAAGGTCTGGGAATGCCCCTCTGACTCTAAAAGCTCCTCAAGAAGTGCTCACTGAGCCTGTCAGCTCCTATGAGGTTACTTCTGGAAGTCAGACTGCTTTTGTGCAGCTGTTCACAAATTCCTTTTTTTCCAAATGCATGCAGAAGATATTGAGGGAACCCATCTGCTCATCTCCAGCCTCATTAATGCTCACAGAATGACCTTCCTAGCATTCACCATCACTTCCCTTAAGTTGGAGAAAGAAGTGTGGAGTCATCAGCTGCCACAGAACCAAAGCAATACTCACAGGAGAGTGGGAAAGGTTCTCCCAGAGTGCTGTTGGGACCACTGAGGCAAAGAACCAAAGGGGCAAGAGATGGCTCAGCCTCAAGAGGATAAGGTGATAAATGCTCCTTAACAGGATAGCAATAGCAGAATTCCCCCAAGGATGAAAATGTTAGTAGAGCCCTCTATTTTCCAGTGATGTAGACTCAATTCAGTGAGAAAAATAAGATAAAAATGCTCTTTTCCTTTCTTTCAATTGTGGATTCAGGTTAAAAAAAAAAAAAAAAAAATCTGAGAAGGGTTTGTACAGAAACATACCTCCATTCATCATTTTGTCTTTGGCCAAAGGATGCGTTGTGACTTTGCTTCCATACCCTATCCCATGTGCCAGAAGGGCAGTAGGACCTGCAAGGACACAAAGTGGCACCAGTGAGGAACTGCCTTCCCCTACAAACACCTACAAGAACAGACATTTGGCCAGCAGGACCCCCAGGGGTCAAAGTAGTCTGTGGACAGACTACCTTTGGTAAAAACTGATGCCAGCCCTGAAGCAGAGCTCTCACATTACAGTTCACAATGATGTCCCACCCATGACTGTGCTGCCTTTGAAGGAGTGAGGAACAACCCACTTCCATATATTTTATTTAAAACTGCTTGACATTAAGAAACAAAAGGTCTGCATTTCAATCTGAACATTAACTACCTACAATTACTTTACAACCTTGTTAAACCTTGAATTTAGACTTAACAGATAGGATTTCATTTGAGCAAGTCTCTACATACTGCAGTTGTGTGTCAAGCAGTATTTTGGACAGATCATGGACTAACTTCAGTTTTTGGTTTCAAGAGTTCCTCTTTTCTTCTCATATTCCCTCCTTGGCCTGACTTGAGGAAAGAATTTGTGTCAAGAAGTGCTAAGTCATCAGACAGGAAATCCTAATGGGAATTCCCAAAGAAACTGAAGACAGGATTTGTCTCACGAGTTTCATTTCTGGTAATTTGTTTAATTCTGGATTTAGTACAGGAAATAACGTCTTCTGTGTTCAGTTGGAATGAGCTCTAAGAATCATCCTGCTTACAAGCAAAGGCCTCTACTGGGCAGGTGTGTATTTGGATTGTTCTGGAAGAGACACAATAAAGAAGCAGCAGAGTATCACTGTCAAGTTGAGGGATGTTCACAGCTCTGTGTGCCTAGCACCTAAATGAGGAAGAAAAGCAGAACCCCTCCAGAAATGTTCCAAAAAACAAAAGTAAAAACCGCCTCCTGGAACACACTCTGACTGCCTTTTATGCATCCATCATCTCCCTCCTCACTCAGCCTCAGGTCCCTAGACCAGCCTTCAGCTGCAGTATTTGCAATTTTTCACCTTGTTTTTTAAAACACAAATCTTATAAAGTTCATGATCTGGACACCACGCTATGCAGATTATGAAAGCAGACAAGCCTCTCCTCAAACCAAGTCCATTTTTTGCTGCAGCTCAGGAAGGGTGAGACTGTAATTCTATATTTCTGGCCTTCTTTCTGAAGCTAAAGGGCAAGAGTGGTTATATGAGATACAATTTACAGTGATGACATTCTGTCAGTGCTGTATACTTCCAGAAAGATCACCAGAATAAGCACATACTTTTAAAATAAATCCTAGCACACAACCTTTCACTTTTTATTTTAAAGACAGTAACACAACGGATTGGAAGGAACTAGATAACAAGCAGAACTTGCAGGATAAGTGTTCACAATTACTTTAAAGATTTCTCTGCTATTAAATGTAAAAAGAAATCAGATGCTGAAATGTGCAGGCACAAATTCCAGGTACTAAGTTACAGGAACACAGAATTCTAAGACAGGAAACTGTCTTCATGCTCCTTCAAAATATCAACATGCTTCACAAAGCAAGACACTTTGTTAACCCACCTGCACATATTGCAGCAATCAGGCCTTTTCTGCTTTCCTGGTCCTTCAAAATATCTTTCACAGCAGCAGACTGTAGGAAGAAACATCACAAGTCATTGTTTGGGGTTGGTTATATTAAAGCATGGTTGAAACAGTTTTCACTGAAATTTCATAAACGTGTTTTGTACAGAAAACCAACTGGAATTTTCTCTCCCTGCCTCAGGACAGAGGGCAATGAGAATATTAAGAAAGAGAAAAACTGAAACTAAGATATGCCCCAGAAGGAAAGAGGAAGGAAATCAGAAGGAACTGCAAGGAAGTACTTGGTCCACATGAAAGCTAGTTAACTTTCTTTAAAAACAGGGGTTTTTTAACTGGCTATATATAAAGTTCTTTGAAAATACAGGACCAACAGAAAATAGCTATCTCCAGACAACCTCTATCATTCTTGTGAAGACTTATACTGGATATTTGTCTCATACTCCATGGCTTATAAACTCTAGGGATACCACCTATTTGATAGACCAATCTGTTTGTCTGCCTGCCTTCCACAAGGAATTCAGACCACCACTGCAACAGTTTTGCACCAGAGACAGAATTCTGCAAAGGAGCAAAGTCCCTCGGGTTTGGACAGTTTCATGTCTCAGCAACAAATCTGCATTTGCAACCATTTCATCTTCATATGAGTATGAACAGAGATCTTCCCATAATGCACAACACCTTTCCATTTTAATTCTGGTTTACTAGGTACTCATGGCCAAGAATTTAGCCAGTTGTCCCACCTGTATAATCACAAGAAGGCTTAAGACCATTAACAATTAGTTTACTGATACATTCAGAAGAGAATTTTTAGATGTTGAACTGAATCTCCAGGATTACTAAGCAAGTGCTGACCGACCCACCACTCAAGAGAATGCCCATCAATTTTTAAAATGCCAGAACGTTACCTCAGACAAGTTTTGAGCTCCAAGGTTCCCTCCAGGCAGGACCACAACATCGTAAGGCCCCTAAACAAAGAAAGATAAAACTGTTCTGTTGAATAGAGGCTGACAGATACATTACACTGTTTACATACATTACACCATTTGAAGACCACTGCAGCTGACTCAAGTGGCAAGCAAAGAAATCTACCTTTTCTTCCACTGAACAACACTTTATGATCAGAAAATCAGTTCCAAATATGAAAAAAACCCTACTATTTCCTGTTCCAGGAAAAGCCCATTATTAATTAAGCGTCTCACAGGACTGACTTTTAAGCCTAGTGCACTTAAAAGCTTCAGCAAGTAAGTGACAGCTCTTGTGTTGTAAAGACAAGTGGTTTTGCTCCAACCTTACTGTAGAGGTCTAACTATAATATTATTTTGCTTCCCATCAGAGCTTTTGAGCTGATCCAAATCACGGTGTTTTGTCAAGCCAACTAATTGGAAAAAAAAAAGCTCTGTGACTGATGTTTTGCAAAAACAAATACCTGGACAGAATTAAGAAATGTGGCTGAAGCTAGCAGGCTATGAAGCAGGGTATCACTGAAAGGGGGCACAGTGGGATGTGCAGTTCTGTAATTCACTGCTACACAGAGTTAACACAACATGGATCATTTGTCCATGCAAAAGCTTTCCAAATTCACCTCAGAAACTGTGAAAAAGACTGTGCTGGCCATTATATCAGAGAAGGGTGATGACCAACCTCTTTTCTGGCATCTTCAAGACTGGCATCAGGACAAATGAAGACATCTCGACTGCATTGCACTGGTTCTTTTCCTGTTAGGCCTGCAACAGTCACCTTGATCTAACAGGAGAACAAATATATTATTACAGAACAAGAATTTGGGGCATTTTTCTTATATGTTAGTTAAGTAGTACACAGAACAAGCAAAGCTGTACTGAGAGCTTGCTCCTCTTATGACAGGCAAAATGAGGAGCAAAGTGATGGAATGACAAAGGTGGTGGGAGAAGGCAATTTTTATTTCAGTCACTTCCATATAAGTGAAGTTGCTGCGTTTATTTAAAGCATTATTTTCATTCCTAATGAGATGATAACAGTGTGCTCCTACAACTGCAAGAGTAGCAAACAGAGTGAGGAATCCCAACAGCCAGAACTGTAGTTAATAACTGAATTTCCAAAATAGCTCAAGAAAAGCTGTGCAATGTCATGATCTATAATGTACTGAGCTTTTCTGACCCCTACAAAAGAGGCACTTCCAGTTAGTCTACATGGAAGTAGCTGTGTTTTCTGACAGAGTAGGAAACATTTGCTCTAGCCCACATTAGACTTGTATTTTGAAAGGTTACCAACAAATGTCAGTTGTCAGGCATGCTCATTAGGTGCATGGCACAAATTTTAGCTAACCAGTAAGGTGATGAGGGTAAATTTTCACTTCACACAATGGACCAGACACTGAATTCCTGGCAGTGAACATCAACTTGAGGCAATGATTTCCCCTTGACCAGGCACTCACAAAGATTTTTCGCTGTCTGCATACTCACCCCAGCTCTTCTCATAACATCAGTGGGGATTACAGTTTCCATTTCCTCTGCTCCTTTAGCCAGAATCACCAATGCTCTCTTTGAGGCCATGTCTTGAGGGGCTGCTATCAGGGAGATGGTTGTGAAGGAAGGGGCTGAGGAGGGTAGAAAGACAATGTGGTTAGAAGGCAAATCCCCTCATACAAATCCTCCCTTATGTTGAAATTGAACAGTAATTTGTACTTTTCCATGCTCTTCCATTTAAACCACCTCAAAATGGCCCACTAGCTTAAATCAATATTCATAGCAATCCTATTTAACTAAGGACCTTTTTTAAAATAATGCAGTACTATTATTAAATGATTAAGGCACTTGTACAAGCGGGAGGCACAGCACATCAGCACCAGAAGAGCAAGCAGCTTGGCCTAATGAAGACCTTACATGACCTGTGTCTGCCAGAGAGAGGGGCTCAGGGTGGGTGGCAGAGCTGTTTTACTTGCACACCCTCAGTCATTCCGAGACGACTGACTCCTACCCAGGTCAGCACTTACAGAAAGGGCTTGCATGAGCTTTGACCTCATGTCTGGTTTTTAGTTTCCACACAGCATGCTTCAGGAGGAGTTTCCTGTGACTTAACAGTGACTCGACCAGTGCCCCTGCAAAATCTCACCAACAGATTTTCTGGGTTATTTCGCAACTTTGTGGGAGAAGAAACACATGTGCACATGTGTGATGGGGGAGCAGACCACAGGATTTAGCAAACGGAAAGAAACAGGCTTAAGACCTTTAGTTTTTTTTTTAGCTTCTAAATTCAAGTTGAGGTGAATGGCCAAATTTCCATTTGAAGGTTAAGTTAAAATAACTGTAATCATGTAAAATACCCACTAACTCATACAGGTCTGAGAGAAGTCAGCATCTGTGATGTGAGAAGGCATTTCAAAGGTTACTACTCTAGAAGACAGGTTTTTGTCCTATGCAGGGGCCTTCCATCTAGAACTGCACGTAGTACGTAGAGTTCTTCATAAAATGTAATGCACGTTTAGGTGCCTACACAAAAGAAAATCATCCTCATCCTGCTTTAACTTCATCAGCATGCTGAAGCAGCCCAAGCAGAATAATTCACTGTGTCAAATCCTACTTTTAGGGCAGCTTTCTGTACTGTCCATGCAAAACCCACTGATCAAGTACACTCAAATCACAGGTATTAGTAATAACTTCAGGACAATGTAGAGCTTCTTAATAGCTTGTCTTGAGGGTACACATTGATTCTGCAAAATTTTCGTATGAATTTCACTAGCAAAAAACTACCCGAATAGCCATCATGCAGAAATGCTGCATTTTGGTTTTTATTGAAAAAAAAATACTCTAGATCACAGTTTGCATCCCTTTCATTAATTCTTTAAATGAAAACAGGCGCCTGATCCTCTTTCACCTAGTTTTGCAAAATGCAGTCTCTCCATAGACTTTAGATATTTATTGTACAACACTGCCAAATTCTTGAGCATTAGTACTGTTCTTCATGTGGGTGCATATGTAAATAGCTGTCCCACTATTAAGGAAAGACATTTTTGAGAAGGCAGAACTGAGTTACACAGACCTAACAGCAACTTCATTTAACAAGTCATTTAACAAGCTACCTACACATAGTAAATGCCAGTCTCCCATTTGCTCCTCAGTGCCAGCTAAGGCGACCTCAAACCTATCAGCCAAACGTACTGCCCTGCGTGGGTACACGTGCCTTTCTGGAGATGGTGGCTTTAAAAAAAAAA
>VYXD01008704.1:385446-401992 GCA_013397195.1 Hylia prasina | reverse complement strand
GCGGCGCTTGGCTGCTCCCCGTCGTACCCCTGTCGTGCCCGTGTGCTTTCAGCATCTCCGCGCACGGCTGCGGCCTGCCGGCTCCGCCTCTCACCTTTCACCTCCTGGGGATTCCGCGCGGCACTCGCTGGGAAGCCCCGGTGGTGAAAGGGCGACCGCTGACCGGCATCGCTGAGAGAGCCCTGCGGGCGTTGCCCGGCAGAGCCGAGGGGTCGCGCCTCTGGGAGGGTCCGGAAAGTCCCGCCGGGCCTTCCCCNGGCGGGGGACGCGCCACTGGCCGGATAACGCGGCGCGGCTGCGGGGCTGCTCGCCGAAGCCACCAGCCTGATTTTTGTGAGAGCAAAGGTCCGAGCCTTTGCTGCACAACGCTGGGCGTGCTGTAACCTAAAACTCGTTTTACCCTTGCAGGACTATTTCAGTATTTAAAAACGTGTTCCTCAACAAGAGATGCCGAATGCACGTGCAAGAAAGGCTATCGCTGCGGCGGTGATGGCTGCACCTACTGTATCCGAAGCTGTGGCGTGGGACAGGAGAGCACCAGGAATGGTAGGATCAGCAGCTGAAAGCTCCTCTGCTTCCTGCACCCGACACAGACTCCCTGCCTCTTGCACAGTAAAGAGGCAGATAGAGGAAGGACCTCACAAGATAAAAGCTGCCAGTGCTGCTAGACACTTTGCACCGAGTGTGGAGTAAGCTCAGGAACAGACAAACCCACCACACTCCGAGCCCTGCTACAGCTCAAAGCATGCACCAGTTAGTTCCCTTTGCATGGCAGCTCTGGCTGCCAGCATGAGGGAAACTGAACTGCGAATTCAGGAGTTAGGCATGGCTTGTGGCATCTTGTGCCAAATAACTGGCTTTGTAGCCAAGTACTGTACTGCTCTGTGGCTGATAGGGAAAGACTTGCCTTACATACTCAAGAACAGCTTATGAAATAGTAATACTGACATTGTACAAGCAGGCAAAAATACTGTTTCATATATTGTGTTTTAAATGCTTATCTTGTACCATTTTACCTATCTTGTCTGTTGAAGGTTGCCAGACTTGCCGCTATGGAACCTTTAATGATCAGCCTGATGGCTCCTGTAAAAACTGGACAATGTAAGTAAACTAAAAAAATTTAAACAGCTACATCTATTACACTTGACTGGATTTTAAAATTTTTCTTTCTTTCCCCTGTTTTGCTGTACATGTCCTTCAGGTGCTCTGGAAACCAAGTCCTGGAGCCTGGAACTCCAGCAAAAGATGTCATTTGCAAACACACTTCAGTTAATCCCGCTTTAGTCACTACTCTACCTACCACATCTCTTGAAATTCAATTTTCTATCACTGTGCCAGGTGAGTCATTATATAATACTGCTTATGGAGGTAAAGAATTATGACCTACTTAAACATACTGTAGCTCATTCACTTTCCATTTAAAGCAAGAGTTTCTTCTGTGCATTTCCAGGGTTGCAGACTGATCCAGAAGCAGAGTGGGAGACAAAGTTTTCAGCTAATTCAAGGGCAGTACAATTTTGTTCTGTTAACACTCTTAGAAAATGTTAATTATTTCCTAGGGAAGAAGGATCTTCAGACAGACATGATCAGGATTTCTCTTGCTGTGGCTGGGCTGTCATGCATAATGTTTCTGCTGCCTTTGTGCATCTGCTTCAGTGTCTGGCAGAAAAAGAAACTACCTGCTGTCTTCAAGAAAAGTAAGATAAATACACTCTTCAGTTCTTTTTGAAACTAGACAGAAGTCAGGAATCCAAGTTAAGTGTCTTTCAAAGGTAGTTGGAATAGCTTTGGCCTTGTAAGTCAGAAGCAACTGAAAGGGAAACAGTTTTGGAAATTTTATTGCAGAAAGCACTGTGGGCATTAGGTCAAGTGCATAGTGCATGTTTATCCTTAGAAGTGAAGGATCATTTCATTTGTGAGAGACGAAAAACTCAGCTGATCTTTACTGCTCCAGTCAAAGGTCAGTTCAGTTTATTACTTCCAAGCATCATCCTTGGCCTGCATGGCTGTAACACTTTTGAGTTCTCTGCTCAGAGAGAGAGTACACATGGCCTGAAGTGAGTGTCTTGGAACTCCAGCTGCAGTAGGAGAGGGAACATCAGTCAGAGAGTGCTGCTACACAGGTGCAGCGTCAGCCTGAATCCAGCACTGCCCTCTGAGAGCTAATAACTCCTGGGCAAGTGCAAGAGTTCAGCACAAAGATGAAGCTGATTCCATTCAATGTAGTTTATATTGGTTTGTTTAGTTTTGGGGGGGTTCTCTCTCCTTTTCTTTTCCCCTGTCCTAAGGATAATGTCTGAATCTTCTAGTGTAACTCTAAATACAGAAGACCACAGCAGTCAAAAATCTGTTTCCCTCATGCAGGAAGCCCTGCTGAATTAGGAAAAACAAAGCATGATAAATTAGTTTTATCAGATATACATGCTGTAGAGGAGTAATTTCAGATTATAGAATAACTTGTGAGATTTTTTGCTCCTGACATTTATGACTGAGGGATGGTGAAATAAGATGGCTGAATAAATGAAATAGAAAATGGACATTTGTCCAGTTCTGGGCCCCTCACTTCAAGAAACATTGAGGTGCTGGAGTGAGTCCAGAGAAGGGCAACAAAGCTGGGGAAGAATCTAGAAGGTGAGTTTTTGAGAAGCTGCTGAGGGAACTGGGGTTGTTTAGTCAGGAGAAAGGTAGGACTGGGCAGACCTTGCCCTCTACAACTCCCTGAAATGTGGCTGTATCCAGGTGGGTGTCAGTCTTTTCTCCCAGGTAACCTGTCACAGGACAAGAGGACACGGACTTAAGCTACACCACGTTGGAGATGAGGAGGAATTTCTTCACAAAAAGGGTTGTTAAAGATTGGAACGGGCTACCTAGGGAGGTGGTGGAGTCACTGTCCCTGAAGGTGTTCAAGAAACAACTCTCAGAGCTCTGGTCTGGTTTACAACATGTATGGTCAAAGGCTGGACTAAATTGTCTCAGAGGTCTTTTCCAACCTCATTGATTCTGTGATTCTGTTCTTTTCCTTCAGTGCACACACTTGAACAGTCAGTTCAGGAAGATGATGCCTGCAGTTGCCGCTTCCCTGAGGAAGAACAAGGTGAATATCAGGACCCTGGCAAATCCACAGAATTCAGAGATCTTCTGGTGAACTAGAAATTGAACTGTCCAAGTCAGCCACTTCGAGTTTTCTTTTGGAGCACAGAACAAGAACTTGTTCATGTAAATAGAGGGTGTGTCAGCATCTGAATGTTAGAGTGGTAAATAGCCCAGCCACTGAGGAAAAACTGCTTTTTTAATATTTCTTAAAAAAATAATAAAACCCCCTCCAAAACACTTTGCTGATTTTCTTCCTCTAGGAGTAAGGATATTTCTAAGTGGTTCTTGATCTACATGTAGAAAGAAGTACTGCATTTAAAGAGGCACAGCTTCTGCAGCTCAGTCTGGCTCAAATTCAGCAGTCTCGGGGGTTTGTGTGCAAATACAGATGGAGCTCATTTGATCCCATCAGCCCTGGAAATAGATCCCTGGCTCATCAGTGCACCCCTCCTTCCATGCAGGGGAAAGGAGGCCATAAAAACCTTGAGCTGCAAAGTGTTCCACAGCAGCATCTGCTGTTCTATTGCACTGAGTGGCTTGAGGCAGGCAGTGGAAACACTGAGAGAAGCTGTGGTTGACTTGAACTTAGAAATAGCTGTTACTTTGCAGCTGGACTGCACACCACCTTCAGCCATACATCATTCAGCTTTGATCTTTTAGGTGATGTAAACTTCATGTACATTGCAGCTCTAAGTGTGGTATCTTTGTGGTACTATTTTTGTAACTGAGGTTGGAAAGATTTTAACATCAGACACTATCTATCTCTGATCAAATACTGTTAACCTTGGTCTTTAGAAAAAAGAAAATGCACTTTTGAGTCATGGCATTCACAGCACCATTTTTAACCATTTACAAAACTCACATTTTATTACTGCAGTAAATGTTACTCAAAAAATAGAATGAAAACACACTAATATGTGGGTTAAGGGTGATTTTCCCCTCTCTGATTTCAGTGCAAGAGAAAACAGTTTTGCACTTGAACAATGACAAGCCATCTCTTCATTCATCATGTTACAATAGCAGATTATTTTAATCAAGCCTCACACATTTTGATAATCTTATGTAAAAGTAAATATAAAATAGTAAGTTTAAATAGTAAGAAAATAAGTGCCATAAAAAGCCTGAATTGTGAAGTTTTTATCCCTAGCTCAAGTCTTCTCTCTATTGGTGCTTTCAACCATGAGAACTGAGTGACTATTACATCAAAATCACAAACTTGAAGGCATGAGCAGGACACATGAAAAGCCACCAAACTATTTATAAAGCTATCTATTTATAAATCAAAGAGTGACCTTTGCATCACTGACTATATCTAGTCACTGTTGACTGTATCTTAGAACAAGATAAAAAGAATAGTGCTGCTTGTCATTAATTTCTAGCCCAAACATAATTAATGTAGAGGATTAATGTACACGTCCTGAAACTCAAAACATCTGGTGTTTTCTCCTTGGAAAAAAAGATACCAGCTGGAATTTTACGTGTTGCTACTAAATTCTGCATATATTTTGAAATTTAGTTTGAAATGCTTCAAATAAAGTGCAAACCCCTTATTCTCCTTGTCCATACCTAAAGAAGAAATAAATCTGCTTAGTGACCAGTAATTTCCACCAAAACTGGAGTTCTGGACTGTTTCAGTGAAGTCATTCACAGAAGAATGTACATTCTGAATAAAACATTAGAAACAACCTTCCTTTCAATCAAAGAATTATGTGGATAATATTACTTGTGAATTCTGTCATTTGAGACTACTGAGGCCTGAATTAACAACAAACAGATTTTGTTGGCACAAACATCTGTTGTTAAATATGTGCAGATGATACATTTGGATTTCACAACAATGCACATCACCTGGCCACAGAAGTAGCACAAGAGGTTGGCTAATTTGTACTTCTGTGAAATACTTCAAATACATTTAAAAGCAAACAGATTTTTAAATAAGAACGAAGGAAACACTGGAAGATACCATATTTTGAAAAGTGAAATAAATCATGGTACAATTGCAAAGGGAAGATCAGGGCACTTCACAGTGTGTAGTGCTTGCTCACCCTCCAAAGGCTTTGGCAGCAGAGCTGTATTTCATGTGGTCCTCACAGAAATGAAAATAAATACAGGTGAATTTATCTGTTTTGTCACCAAGCACCCAAGCAGGACATTCCAATTCATAACAAGAGCACCACTACAAATACCAAGATAGTTGGAGTGTTTAGCCGTTTTCAGATTTATACCATATTCAACTTCCATGAATTGTGGCTAGCTATAAAAAATTAAAATCACAGCCATAGAAACATGCACTTCCTTGAACATCATTCATTCTTGTGTGGTGTGTAATTTACCTTCATTGTCATCATATAGAACAAATGTATTAGAAGCCTGCTCCCATTTTAGACCCCCCCATAAACAAATATTTAATAAAAAGGTACTAAAGAACTTGTTTAAATCTTCCTTTTTGTTATGCTTGTAGCAGACACCTGTGAAACCACTCTTGGCAGTATGCTGTGAAAATGCAAGAAGCAGGCTCATCAATTAGGAAGTGTACATCTCCAAAAAGCCACATACTTGTAGCTTCCTTTTTTTCCTTTTTAAATTATCCTTTTGTCTTCTGAAAAAAAGTTCATAGCAGGTAGTAAAACTTCAGTCAAAGGTAGATGATATGACAAGGGGCTACTATGCAAACCACAGAAACAGAAATAGTGTCAGGATGCAATTTTTAAAAATAGTAAATACTTTGTTCTTTGCTTTTACCAAGTGCTACATAATAGGATTTAGGCATCATCAGTGACTGGATTAAAAGAAACACTGTCATCACAATTAAATTTCTACCAGCTTTCCTGAATTTGTGGCTGAATGTATCTGTTTTTTAACACAGAGGATAGCAGCCCTCCTGCCTGTATGTGGAGCACTATAAAAAAATCTTTTATCCAGGAAGAGGGAATGGGAAAAAACTGCACTGTATCTTTTACTATTGGTAATTAAAGCAGAAGGAAGCAGTAAAGCCTGGCTGGCCATAATTCAGAAGAACAGCTGTGAAAAAGAGGTTATTTTTTGGCAATGACAGATAGTTGATAGACCATGTGTATCTTGGCTTCACAGGGAGCTTTTATTGAACACACAAAGTTGTTCAGTACCTGAGGAACAGGTTGCTGTGAGTTGTCACAGTTACAGAGAAGGGAGGTGGAGTTTAGTGCTCTGGGGAGGTGATCAGGTTGTTTATTCTACACCACACACACTACCACTGGAGTGGGTTTTTTTGGCCAAGAAAATCTGAGAGGCTGGAACTGGAAGTTCACCACCTTGCCTCACTTGCCAGAGCAGAGGGACTGATTCCAGTCAGCTCTGGTGACCTCAGTTCCTCTGCTGCCTGCTGCTTCCTCCTCCCCTTTGAGGTGCTGCTGAGCCAGCAGGGCCAAGGTGGTGCCAGGTCAGCACCCCAGCAGGGACATTCTTTCCTCCCCAAGAATGGGGAAGTGGAGCAGAAGTGGAGAAGTGGCAGCAGGAGTATCTGCAGAAAACCAAGCTCAGTGAAGTGGTTACCCAATTCTGACTTGAACAACAGAGCTTCTGGGGGTTGTTTTACTCTGGTTTTTGTTGTTTTCAGGCTAGGGGGACATTCACCATGGGAGCTCTCCTCCCCATATTGCCTTTGTTTCCCAACTACTACGTGGAGCAGGACAGAGGAATGGTCAGAACAAAGGCATGATCAACAGGAAGCATCTGCCACCGTGGGTTTTTTGTTCCTTATGGTGAATACCCTTTTGTGGGTAAAACACCTTCTCTTTTATATATTTTTGCTATTAATACAGCTGTTGTTATTGTGTGTCTCATTACACTGCATTCTGGTGCTAAGAAATTGTTATTTCAAACCCTAATCTCTCCTTTATTGTCCCTCCTACACTAGAAGGGGTAGAGGAAAAAGAGTGGCTTATTTGGAGTTTAGTTCCTTGCTGGTGTTAAAATCAGCACACCCCTTCACATACAAGAAACGCAGATCAGTCCTTTACCTGGCTGGCCCAGAAGATCCAGTGAAGATCCTACACAGCTGATGGCCAAGGAACACACATTCACTCACAAAACAACCTTGAAAGAACTGTTTAAAACCTCAAGTTGCCCAGTGAGACCTATGCCAACCCTCCCCCGTTAAATACACGTATTTGCCCTGAAATGTGAATCACTGAGGCTGCAGAGATTCCATTTAATTAATAAAACAACTCTGATAGTGAAGGATTAAAGGGATTATGCAGCCAGAAAACACAGTAAAAAAATTAAAGTCTGCTTTTGTGCGCCATTCATTTACTGCCTACGCTAAGTGGACGACAGCTAAATGCCAATGATAATTGGCATTTCTCTTAATTAGTCAGTGGCTCCTGCCCACACACTGAACCTCTACAGAACTACCTGAAATTTGTCCTCTGATATCAGCTATGGATACTGGAGTGATAAGTAATCCTAAGCCTGTGTGATAAAAACAGGAGGAACATGTGTACACCAAATGTGAAAAGCTAGATAGAATTTTTTTTTAAAAAGCACAAGGACATGTCTGACAAAACTGTTTTGTTCTATCACCATTGTAGATTCAAGTCCTCATCCTCTTTTAAAAAACAAAACAGGGCAGATAGTAAAACAATGAACAGATAGCAAAATACTACTAAGTTTCCAATAAAATTATTTGTAGTAAGAAACTAAATGAGCCTGAGCACGATGCAATTAACAGAGTATGAAGGCAGGGAAATCTGGAAGATGATTCTTATGCCTTGTCCATCTCTTGCAATTTGTTGCTTTACTGTTTCTGCACTTCTTCACTTTGGACCAGAAAAAGTATGACAACAGCCTGGCCTGCCCACTCCATCATCCAAACTACTAAGAAGAGAAGCAGCAGTGAATTGCTGCTTCTCTTTTTGACATTAGTAGTACCAGTTTTTTAAAAAAATTGCATTCATAGCCCTAGGAGACAGAAATCTTAAGCTGGAATTCATTCCTTTAAATCCTCAGCTGAATAGATGTCTGTGTGGGCAGCCTCCAAGACAATAATTTGTTTGGAAAACCTGGAAAACCGGCAGCCTCAAACCCAAACACACACACCGAGCCCCACCAAAAAAACACATACACACACACACCAACCTCTCCAAAACCAAAACCCACACAAACACGCCAAGCCCCCAAACCCAAACACATCTACCCAGCCTCCCAAACTCAGCCAAACACACACTGACTCTGGACCCTTCCCAAACCCACACCAAGGACACCGAGCCCACCTGTCCCTGTTCTTCCCAACACCTCTCTGCCCCCACACTCCCCACCTCAGGGAGGAAACACTGGAGTGTTGGCTAGCTCAGAGCTGATTTGGATTACTCTGAATTATTGAAATATTTGTAAAGGTTTTAACTTGAAAACGTCACACATCAGAGTTCTCAGTGACAAACAAACACAAATTGGAATTTTCTACCAGTTCCATGTGCAGCAGTGTTACAGAAACATCTGGACCTCCCATGAAATGAGCCCAAGGCTCCTGCTTGTTCTGCAGCTGGGACTGATGAAATGAGAAGGAGGGACAGAGCTAACAAACAGCCTGTGCCTTTCAGCAAGGCTGCTTTGTGCTCCTTTCTGTGATGACCAGTGCAATGACCAGAAAAATGAAATAAAGATGTTTTTAGTTTGCTTTTCTCTAGATCATAATTTCTTATTAGAGTTGAACAGATTATTTGGGATACCTTGGGATAGCAGGTGAAAGGTACAGAGAAAGCCTTGCTGCAGATGTGTACCTCTCTTTCCTTACACACTCTGCTGTCATAATTTCAGTTTTAAAAATAAACTGTAATTGTGTAGTTAGTTCAATTACTTCTTTTTTTTTCGTGAAAGAAACCTTATTTCAAGATCTGGTTTCTACTTCTCTCTTTGTGGCTGTGTTATCCAGAATTCAATTCCCATAAGATATTGATGTGCTGGATTTCCAAGTGTCAGTCATGCCAGATTTACTTTCCTTCACGTGACAGCGTGAAGGTTCAGGTTGGTAATTCTGCAGTGCTGAGAGGACAGGGGAATCAAGGATCAGTTTGTCAAGCTTCACTTGGAGAATATACCCAGACTACAGTGGGCCAGCTCAGCAAGGCCAAAGAGCAAGAGGGTTTTTTCCCCTCAAACTGGTGGAAATTGTACTACAAAGGAGAAGTGTTTTGGCAGCTGCAATCCTGTGCTCAAGAATTTTTAGACCTTGCCAATCCTGTAGCAAAATAAAATATCTTCAGAGAGGTCTAAGGACCCATCATCTTCAAAATAACAGGGGTGTGTGTCCAGGCAAGCACAAACTCACCAACACACCTTGAACCCACCTCAGAACGAGACAGCCTAGGTCAGAACCTCTCAGAGGTATTACAAAACATTGAAAGAAATTCTGAAGATTAAATACTCCCATATTTGGCATACCCAAATACCTCCTCTGCAGTGCTACCCCATGTGTTCCATTACAGCTCACACACAGTCAACAGGGGAAGCATCTTCAAAAAGAAAGTTAACAGCACCTTATGGTTAGTTTTAGTTAGCTCAAGGGTTAGTTCCTTTGGTTTCTTTATTCTCCAAACAGGCTATTTTCAGCACACATTAAAAAGCACAGTATAAATAGGGCAATGTAATTTGGTAGCAGAAAAGAACCACCTTATTGTATATATGCTCTCACAAGGTAGCTATTTCAGTATGCAAAATCAATCTAATAATCATGTTACATAGCTGAATGATCAGCTAAAATTTTAAACTTTATGTCAAAATAAACTTTTTAGGTGTTAATGAGAACTGATATCTGCAGTGACAGCAAAGCAAAACCCCCCCAAACCCCTACACAATAGACCCTACCAGAAAAATTAATAACTGCAAATATTTTTCCAGCCAACATGTATAACTCACTGGAACAACGTGTTAAGTTAAAAATGGTAGTAAAATTCAAGGATGAGATGGGCATTCATACAAGTTCATAACAAGCTCATCTGCAATTACAGTGCCAATACAAAATCATTCTACTGCACACCTCTCTTCTTGTAGACTAAATTCAAGCCAAAGTTTTCACTAGAAGTTATATCCTCTGAAGAAGTCCCTCATACAAATGCTACTGGTAAATCACACCTTCTTGAATTCCTGGTTTTTCACCAAACCAGGAATTTTTGTCACAATATTTGACTAATAACAACTCATGCTTGCTTGCCATAAAGCACTTAGCTACATGGGAAAGAACTGTTGCATTATAGATTACATTTCATCCATACTATTTTACACAGAAGTAGGTATTTTTTAGGGATGTTTGTGATTGGTTTCATGAGTCTTATTTTTTTTTCAAAGTTGTCTTGGCTTCACTAGCAACTTGTTCTTCATGAGCCATCCTATTAAACCAGGAATTGTTGTTAGTTCGGATTATGAAGGATAATGTTTTATGGTAAGTTAACATATATTTAATGCTTAGAATTTGCTCAGTAATTTATCTAACCCTACTACTGCAATTTATCTATCTACTGCTGCCCTGAGGTACTAGAAAGACTAAATAAGAACTTTGAAAACTTTCCACACAGAATATTGCAGAGGAGTTTCAAATCAATTTCCAAGTTTTCAAAGTGCCATTCCCATTAACTTCCCTCTCCCACGGACCCGGGGCTTTGTACCTTCGTTTAGGATGAGCTGTTTCTTTGCTTGGCATGATGACGTTGGCACCGTTGCCCGAGAGAGATGCCTTTGACATTTTGGGAGAGGAAAGAGTGCCTAAGTGACAACTTCAGACCTAAGCAGAGGCAATAAGCTGCAGGCAAGTTGCCCAACTCGAGCATGACGCACTTCATGATGGCTCTAAGAGGCTGAGTCTTCCTTGAGAAAAGACAAAGGACAGCAGTTGCTGGTAAGAGTGCTTCATTAGCTTTCCTTGGAGGATGCTTAGAGTGAATATTGATAATACCATTGTCATTGATAGTTCACTGAAGGAGAAGCATTTGTACAGAGCATCCAGCACCAGCAGTGAGATCATGCATCAAATCAGACCTAATTACTGTCTGCAGTTTTGGAAGGAGGAGCTGCATGACTCAGATGAGGAGAGAGAATTCCTCTCTTGCTGCTTATCTCTCATAGGGAAGCACAGGGAGAGGGGAATAAAACATATTAGGTTAATTCTGTAGAGAAATTCCGTTGTTATAAACATTTAGTTCAGCAAAGAGAAGTCCAGAGAAACAGGATTTGTAGTTCAGATACCTGAAGTGCATGTTCAGTAGTCAAGGCAAGTCAAATACCAGCCCTCTCTGTGCACACAGTGAAGTTTAGAGAAGTCTAGGCTGGCAGGACCTCTGCAGGTCCTTTCCCACTTCTCCCACAACCCATCTGTGCACTCAGATCAGAGCACCTGAACTCACACAAGGATGCCAAGGGCCTTATCAAGCTTAGTTTTGAAATTCTGTCCCATTCCATCCTTGGATCTATTCAAACCTGACTAGATTCACTCCTGCACCAACTGTTCTGGCTGACCCTGCCTGGAGCAGGGGGATTAGAGTATGAGATTTCCAGAGGTGCTTTCTGACCTCAAGCTCTTTTGGAGCCCACTGTGTTTCTGGACACCCTGTTAGCCCACCCAGTGCAGCAGAAATACTTCTGTTCTATATGACTGGTGTAGCCAATTTGAAATAGACTTAGGAGCCACAAGAGGTACAATATAAAAAATGAATCTTCAACAGGAAATGCTAATAAAGGAAAAAGATGAGAAGCAGGTAAGTTCACACCTTCTGTAACTTAAACTTACCACAAAATTCAGCATAAAGAAACAACTTTAGTAACATTAGTTGGATTTCATAGTATTTTGAAGAGCATTTGTAGACAAAAACATTTGAGTAGAGCGGCAGAAAAGCAACAAACCTCAATTTGTTACAAACAGGCATTATCTTCTCACCATTAAATGGAAAGAATACTGCCATAAACTTACCTTTTTTGTTATTTTCAAGGCTCTGTACAGTTGGATATGACACTGCATAGAGAATGGAGGGGAGGGACCAGTCCAGTCAGTCCTTGCTCTGTGATATGATAAATCAAATTGTAAGTAAAGAAGACAAAATAGGCTAGTGGAGAGAAACAAGGACTAAAGTGATGAGATTACATAAGGCCACTCCTGTGCTGGCATTAGGCAAAAGCAAAAGGCAAACAGGGGAAAAACCTTGCTAACTTAAGTAGTTAGTTCCAACTGAAAGAGAAGATAAGTGAAATGGAAAATGGTTTTCCAGTCCACTGAGGGACCTGTGTTTAATATCAACCAAAGTAGTTTATATTTACCAAAAAAGTCTCCATATGGAAGCTGTACTTTCTCTGCTAAGACAATTTTCTAGGGTACCATTTGATGAGGTCTTCCCAAATAAATAGATGTGAAATTCTGCAAGAGGGAGCAGAAGAAATCAAAAAATTGACTTCTCCTAATATGATCTTTGTAAGTTAACAAGCTTTTTAAACTCCCTCTCTTTTTTACTTTTTCTGGCACAACAAATACAACACATTCATCCATGTCACAAAAGAGAGAAGGGAAAAAAAAGTGCATTTCATATCAGATGCTTTGCGTCAAGACTGCTAAGGCTCATAAATCAGCTGTCTATTGCCCTGGTCATTTCAACCAACGTCTGACCCTTTTGTTAACTCATGATTTATAACTGAAAGTTACTCTTTTTTTTTAATGCTAGATTTATAAACTTTACTGTGCTTGGTTTGATATAATATCCATTTTGTACACCAAGCTATAAGACAGTAAATTTATTGTCTATGAACTGTTACCTTGAAAAATTACATCAATGCAAAGTGGTTTCCATTTAGAATCAATGGGCAATAAATTCATTGGATTTTTTTTTGAAGCGGGGAGAGAACATGATGATATTTATGAGGTCATGAGTGGCTATATAATGGGTGAAACTGGGAGCTGAGACTACAGTTGGACAGGAGTTCTGAGTTACAGGGTTAGACACAACAAGAAGTCCAACACAGAAAGGATGCATAAACTGATACTTTGCTGTCTCATTATCGTCAGCCTCTCCTGTCCTCTCTCGACTCTGCCCATCATCGATGCCAGTGAGATGTCTTATCAACACTCAGGTAAGATTTTAATGGTTATCATGCAGGGGCTGCAGCAGTAAAACCAGGAAAGCAGCAGGCATGCTTTCCAAGGGGCCTGTACCTGTTGGAAAAGCAGGAATGCCTTCAGGACACCAGCAGCACAAGGGACTTACCAGTGGGTGCTGGTCTTGTACAATGGGGAGGTTGGGTGCCCTAAATAGTCACCCCTGCTGCTTTGAGATCCAGAAGACAGCAGCATGCATTGAGGAGAAAAAGGCATCTGAGCTTTACAGCACTGAATGTGAGCTGGTATTCAGTGTCTGGGCATTCATAGGCATTGAATAACTTAAAGGAACTTGGCTGTACAGTCTCTCCTGTTTCTACCCTTTGAAATGAGCTATTTTGTGTTTAAAAAGGGAGAAACCTACTGCAAACATCAAGAACAGGCAAATCTCTTACACTTCTATGCACTGAGAATGCTATTTGTTTGCACCAATTCAGATTCTATTCAGCCCAGGGAAAGAATCTTGAGAAAGTGATGCTTCAGGTTTGAAGTGGCTCAGCAAAAATGCATAGCAGAATCTGGAAGGTTACTGTCATCAGACCTGACTGGTACTGGAAGACTTTCTGAAATAAGTTCTGAAAGAACAGGCAAACCAACCCAGAAGTTATTGCACAAAGCTGACTATTAAAAAGTGGCTGTCTGTACCTGTTTTGCAACAGCTCTTGTGCTGGTTTATAGGTATTGGCAGTCCTCAGTCTGCTTTGAAAACCTTGGACTCAATAAGCCAGCATCTTCTCAAGCCTTCCACAATGTAATTTGCATTTACAGGTACCCCGACTCAATATGAGTAATTTCTGTCACATCATAGCTGGCTCTAACCATTATTGCATTAGGTTCAAGGCACTGTGCTTCTTAGATCTTCCTTGCTAATATAAAGAGTCTCTAGGAGTGAGAATACAGAAGAGGAACTCTCTAAAAGAGGGTTGGTTTTGTTTGTTTGTTTTTTAATCTCAAAGCAAATTTACCTGCCAGCACTGCTCTAATTTAAAGAATAATCCATGGCCAGAGACACAGGTTGTCTCCATGTAACACTGGGAATTTTTTGTATTCTTATTCTGAGTCCTATAATGAAATCCCCACTGTCCTGTGCAAATGTCCTTTTATGCAGTGAATGAACTAATAACATGTATGTCCAAGGTCTTTAAGTTCCTGATATTTGTGCAAGTTTTTGAAATGTTGGGAGATTATTTTCAGTTTATCTTCTTACATATCCATGTGAGGAGCTACACAGTCACACCCATGCCTGCAGGTCAGAGGAACTGAAACTCCCTAGGGTCACCTACAAGTACAATTACAAAATTATATTCATCTACACATACAGTGTTTGATAATGCCACCCTGTGGTTGCCCACAATTTTGGATGTCTGCTATGTATTAGCAAAGATGAAATTTACCACTCAAATTACAAAAACCCAAGTTACCTGGAATACAGCACTGCTAAGGGCTTCTGTTGGCAACCTGCCTTGGGGCACAGGCTAGCCAAAGAATTCTAAATTCTTTATGCATAGACAAATGAATTCTATCAGCTACCAGCAAGCTGTTATGTTGGAAAAAGTAGTAACATCTGTACTGGTACACACTTTAAATGAGAGATGACTGAAACACACCAAGAAGCACAGCTGTCAAAATAAGATGTAAGTTTTCCTACCTTTATTCCTGCCCTTCCACACCTTCTATTGGATTTAGTAATTGCAAAACTGAGCAGGTTAATAGGTCTTGAAGAGGAAGTTTTGACTTTGTTCATAGGAAAGCCGCAGAATAGGAACTAGCTGATAAAGAAATGAACTAAAATAAAATTTTAAAAATTACATTCAAGTCTGAGCTGTGTACTGGAAGGATGAGGTTGAGTACTCAAGTGACAGGAGGGGCTGTTGTTGGTAAAAAACTTTTGTAACAAAACATCCGCCAGAGAAACGAGAATCTGAGATTAACATCAGGAAAGTATCTTTTCTCAAAGCTCGGCAAGGAAAGGAACACAAAACCAACTACCCCATTATAATAATTAAATAAGGATAGATGGTTGGCACTTTCATGAAAGTCTTCAAACTTTCAGACCCGATCAGAAATCACCAGAGACTGAAACGGGGATGCAAAGCAAAAGACTCACCCTATGGCTGTTTCTGTCATCTTCTGTTGGCAGCTGATGAAGATGCAAGGTTAAATCTGGAGAGGTTGGGCAGCCTCGGAAGCACCTCCCTGCTTCAGCTCCTGCCAGAGCTCCTGGGCACACTGACTGAGGACAACAAAGCAGGTGAGGATTTACCACAGCAATGGGAGGGTGCCCATGGTTTGCACCTCCAACTTCCATAGACATCATACCCCAGCTCCCAGGTATTTGCTCAAATATGTTATGCATCAGCAACAAAGAGCTGTCATTCAGTTAATGGGACTTTGGGGAAACCTGCTGAGCAGCCATGCCTGCAGCTCAACACCCCCTCATAAAGTCTCCAAAAGAGCGTTGCAAAACTTCCAGACAGCAAAACCAGGGCAAGAAGTTTGGCTTAAGAGGAGCTGGCAGACAGAACAAAATAGCAGTCTTAGAAAACATCAATACTTGCAGAAAGTGCAGAATCAATAGCAATGGATGGTTTGGGAAGCAATAGATGTTACCCTTGTACATTCCAGTCCAAGACCTCTGTCAGCTATGGCATTATGGCACACAAAAAATGACTTGTCTAATTCAAGATTTCTAAATGGTAAAACATTTCATTTCCCCTCTAATAGGTCTTACCCCCAGCAACTACAACCCAGGGGAAAATATCAAAGAGGTAAGTAAATGACCATCTGTCACTGAAATAAGACTTTAAGCTACACAGAGTTGTTACCAAGACATGATTTCAGACTTCACTAACAATATAGACTAAAGCAGTATGCCACAGTGCTCTTGAAGCTGGAATCACTTAGCAGTTAAATTGGCAGGGGACGGGGGAAAAATGGAAAAGGAAAAAAAAAAGAGAGAGCAACTAATCCAGATCATTTAATTCTAAATCCTCCACTTTTTAAATTTTTTTTCCCCTAGAAAAACAGCTAAGTTTCAGCTTCATCAGCCCAGGCACCAGTATTTCCGCCACCACCACAGGCTACACAGTATTATCAGATGTGTTATGAACAATAACATGCACAGAGAATATCATCCCTGTTCACTTCCTGCTGAATTAAACATAAATGCAGAAGACAGGGATGAGTTTTAGTGCAACGTCTAAAGCAGAGGTCACACTGGGCAGTCCCTTCCTCCCCCCAAGCCAGAACACAGGGCTGGGTGATGAGGAAGGGTGGGGGCAGTGGAGGGAGTACTTTCCCACTGGGAAGCACCCATCAGTAACCTCCCTGATGCTGCTTGCTTTC
>VYXD01008704.1:359193-385313 GCA_013397195.1 Hylia prasina | reverse complement strand
AAAAAAAAAAAAAGAGCAACTAATCCAGACCATTTAATTCTAAATCCTCCACTTCTTAATTTTTTTTCCCCTAGAAAAACAGCTAAGTTTCAGCTTCATCAGCCCAAGCACCAGTATTTCCACCACAGGCTACACAGTATTATCAGATGTGTTATGAACAATAACATGCACAGAGAATATCATCCCTGTTCACTTCCTGCTGAATTAAACATAAATGCAGAAGACAGGGATGAGTTTTAGTGCAACGTCTAAAGCAGAGGTCACACTGGGCAGTCCCTTCCTCCCCCCAAGCCAGAACACAGGGCTGGCTGATGAGGAAGGGTGGGGGCAGTGGAGGGTGTACTTTCCCACTGGGAAGCACCCATCAGTAACCTCCCTGATGCTGTTTGCTTTCAGACTTTCTATGGGAATCATCCTCGAATCGCTTTGCTGGGACGCTTCTTGACCAAGGACAGGAAACAGTACAAGAAACGTGGGAATCTTTCTGAGTGCTTCTGGAAATATTGTGTGTGAGCAGGAAACTCCCTGACTTGGTTGCATAATTTACACAGATGTCTAAAAACCTGTATATAGATTCGCTTGATTGAAAATGAGAATGAAGGAACACAAAGGCAGCGCCTAACTTTAGACTCTATGCTACTTGGAAATGAATAAATTCTTGATGTTTTGCAATTATGTTGTGACCAATGTAGTAATTTCTTAGACCTCAGCACAACAGGAAGGAAGTAATGGGAGAAAGAGACAAATACACAACACAAAGAGGACTTGGGAAGGGGAAGCAAAATTCCTATGAAAACTCCCTGAAGAGCTCACCTGTGTCCAAGTCCAGAGGCAAGGGGACTTTCTCCTTTGTCACTTGATGTAGATTGGGGTGCCAGGAAGAAGGGTCATGGCTGCATTCCCTAAGGATGTTGAGCAGCTAAGGGCTGGCAGCTTAACAATGTCCCCTTTGTCCCCTTCTGCCATCCCACAAAAACAATCAGCACATGTCAGGATCAAGGATCTGCTCCCACTATTGCTGGAGATGACTGTTTCTCTCAGCCACTTGTAAAAAGACCCACAAATCTATTTCTCTGCCCAGCCCCCAGCTACCCATGACAGGGCTGCTTGTGCATAACCATGGATTTTAAGAATTGTGTGTGATTATCATCAAGCACAGTATGGAAGGCAAACATGCTTGTCAAGACTTTACAGGCAGATTTGTAGAGTCAGTAGAAGCACGAATGGCACCATGTGAAAGGTTCTGTGCCTGTGACCTGCACTTCCATGCCTGCACACACAAGTGCAGGAAGGTGATAGATGGACACAGATAATCTGTGTAACCAGGGCAAGCCACTCCTGCTTGGACACTCCAGGGCAGTGAGATTTGTTCCCCTGAGCTACCACTCACTGATAATGTTACTGTATCTTGGCATGTAATGTAAATAAAGGAGAGGACAAAACAGTAGCTACAAAAAGCTTCTAGCCTGACTCCTCTCAGACACTCTCAGTACCTCCAGACACTCTCAGTCCTGGGTACCTTCAGATAGCAACTGCAAGAAATAGAGCTAAACAGTCAGGAGCTGGCTCTGGGGAGTGCCATTTTTGATAATATGCACAAACTGTCTGAGCTGTGAACCCCTGCTCAATACATACTTGTATAAACCTCACTCCAATCAAGGCTCACAGAACGCCTGAAGTAAACACCTACCAGTGATACACAGGCTACATTGATCTCAATAGTACACATCATAAATCTCTGCCTGTGCTGTTTAAACAAAGCCTACAGGTTTAAAACAGCTTGTTCACTTTGTGTAAATTATAAGACAGATGATGCCAGCTGTAACAGAGAAAAATGTCCTCAAAGTCAGAGCAGCGGGATGCACTGTGCAGCTATTGGAAATCTCCTAAACATTTATCCTTCTCTTATACAGGGGGGCAAGACAGTGGCTCTTGGGAAATTACTCATTTTCTGCTACCTCATCAGCCAATAAAAACTTGTCAGAAAAAAACTTCAAATTTGTCTAAATGAATAACCAGCTAAGAGAGACATTTAGACAGGGAGAAGTGTAGAGCCTAAAAAGACTGGGGGGAAAATATTTTCAAAAACAGCAAGCATAAAGCTAAATAAACCCAGCGTGAATGATAATAGAAAAAATATTACAAGCATTAAAAAGTTCACTAGCCATCTACCTGAGAGAGGAAAGAAATGAAGAGCTGTCAGGTGTTGAACATGGGGTCGAGACAAAGTAATTGAACTATAAATGGTGAAACTAGCTTTTAAAACTACAAAATACTTGCTGACATTTCTGGCATATAAAGAAGAAATACCAAATCAATTTATTATTCTAGCTAGGCCAGCTCACAGCAGCAGGGGCTGAGGGGGAATTCAGCTAATTCTAATATACCAGAACTTCATCAGAGCCTGAAACTTTGTCAGTCACAGCCCTTGCCTCTGGAAAGGAAGCAGTTCAGACTGTCTTTGGACATCACTGGTAATTCTCAAAGGGACAACTGTTTGAGCACCCAAGTGCTTCCTTCCTGAAGGACATTCCTGGCAGATGCCAGATAAACTCAGGTACAGGGCCCAAGAGCAGAGAGCCTGGCCAGCTCATGACACAGGAGGGCACACTCCACTTCTCCCGCACCCTGCTGTGACATACAGCTCCTGCCAGCTTTCAACTCAGAGTTATCCTCGGTCCTGCAGGCCACAGACAGGGCTGGAACTGTCACAGAGAACTAACCAGACTGTAGAAAGAGTCAGGAAACCAGGCAGGTTTGCCTTTCCATCAGAAGGTGTAGCTGGGGAAGTGAGCCAGCAGCATCCTGAGCCCATGTGCACAGGTGGCAAACTGCAGCTGGGAGCTGAGCAGGCAGACCCAGGGCAGAGCTGCACAGCAGCAGTGTGTGATGGATACCCTGACAGGGATCATGCTGCTGTGAAGCAAATCTACTACAGAAAATACAGGCCCATTACTTCTGAGGATGGGATGATTAAGCATCACAGGTCCAACACTTATTTTTCACCATGTGCCAGAAATACAGCAGTACATCTTGCAGCTCACCTCTGACGTCCACACAAATGTGTAACTGCAGGTTTTCAGCTGTGAGCCAGAGCTTGAGCTGGCAGGTGGATGACTGCTATTTACAAAGCAGAAATGTGGACAGGCTGACAGAGCCTAGATCTCTGAATAAAATCACAGATCCACCCTGAACATTTTTCATTTCACAAGCCTATTCATTTATCCTCATTTTTTGGAATAGATAGATAATTTGACTCGCATTTTTAAGAATGCTTAAAATGACCAACTAACCCTTAAAAAAAAAAAGTCAATAAACCCTCAGCAATGATATATCCAATGTTACTTTCAAGAGGCCTGTACTTCAAGGCACTGCATCACTTACCTTATCAGAAGTTCAGTTATGTACTCATCTAAGATTACTTCTTTCTTTTCCAATTTTAGTATGATGCTACTTTTGTTCTGTACCTTGTACTCCCTGCAGTGATTTGGCCTTTCTCCTGCAGGCTTCTTCAAGCACTATCACACTTCTCTGTTAAAGTCCCTTAAAGCGGAAAAAGATGAACAAATTGTTGCCCTGTAATTAGTTAAGAACTTCCTTGCTCTGAGACATGCTCATGAATTAAACCTATGATTTTTTTCTCTGTACCTCCTCTGGAACAAAATTTAGAAAAGTCTTTACAGACAGAAGGTTGAAGTCCTGCATGCCAAGTCCCAGCAGCTTAGAAATACAGATATTTTACCACGAAACCCCTCAACAAACAGCATGGCTGCTACAAATGGCCACTCCCAGCAGCTTAGAAATACAGCCACAACCCCCATGGACACTGTACCCCAACCCATGTAGAATCAAAAAAGGTACTGAGCATTCTGTTCAAAGTCTGTTTTCTACACATTACCAAGAACAAAATAAACACACGTTTGTGTACTTCTTTGCAGCATATTTTTCAGGTTTATTTATAAAATCAGATGCTCCTTTAAAGTGTACAGTTAAAATCACAACTGTAAATTCAACCACAGCTGAATATTGTTGCAATAAAATACTCCTACCAACTGATGTAAAAATTCATTCAATTGTGATTCAAAACTCAATTCAGCTGGAAGATAAACTTACCAGTACGTTACTCATTCAGCAAATATTTACCACACTGTAAAAATACATGAGGGTCCCTTCTGTTCATAGCAATGCCATGAAAATATCTGCACAACAACTCATCTTTTAAAAACAATTCTACATTTATGACTACAACAAAAAAAAGAATAAAAAAAATTGCCAGTGAAATCCTCCGAGGGTTTCCAAACTGCTGACACCCCCACGGGGGGTAGTAACTGCATCAGTGCTGTACCAGCATGTTTTCTCTCTGACCACTAAATAAGTGATTTTCCAAGCAGCTCTAAACTGTCTGCAACATTTTGCCAGGCGAAACAAAGTCACAGAAACAAAACGGCACGTGCAAATCCAGCTGCAACACTCACTCCCTTGGCCTTTCTGATCAGAACTGCATCTTGCTGTGATCACTCCAGCACACTACAAGGACTGAAAGATTAGTACAAGTGGAAGTAAAAACTGCCAGTTCCTGAAAACTTATGGAAATGAGGTCAAAGGCTTGATAAGGCATTTCATTGCAAGATGAAGTCGTGGTTCTAGCAGGGTAAAGAGTACCTTGGGAAAGTTTGGGGGGTTTTATCCTAAGGGGACAAAACCTGCTGATTTTGCAGCCAAAATTTTGATTTTTGGGCAAATAATTGTCTTATCATCACACAGGGCACTGATTCGTCTGTTCATTCCTCTTACATTATTCTCCCACACCACAATTTTTTACATAGTCCAGGACGTGTGTAACCCAGAGAAGGCATCCTCCACCTAAGAGTTAGCCAGGATTACAAACTTGGAATTCAAACTCCTAGGTACATGAATTTTCATTATATATGACCAGAGGGTCTATGGTATTCACAGCAATTCAAAAACTGTCTGGGCTTTCTGTTGCTTAATGATTCTACTGGGCACAAATTCACAGCAGTAGGGGATACAAGAAGGGCTAATATCTCTAAACAAGAAAGACATGATCACATTTCTACATACAGAATCTTGATCACTTGTAGCAAAGACAGCACAGGATACAGCAAGTGAAGACTCCCAGATTTTGCTCCTGAATTTAGAATGGACTGTGGATATGCACCTTTGTGTCTCTGCCTCTTTTTATACAGCTGGGATAATAATAATCATCTTTTTGACATGTTCACGGACCTACGGATCAAAAGCATTATTCAAGTGTTAGGTACATATTGCCAATCTCCTGAACTAAATCTCACTGTTTTACAAAAGAGATGACATGTCTGCCTGCTAAGACATTGCAAATCAGCTTATTTCACACTTGGGAAATAAACAAACATTTTCAAACTCAGGAAATAATGTATTCAAAAGAGTCTACTGTTATCATCACTTTCCTTCTGGCTTAGGGTTCCAAATTATTTTGGAGACAGCTGTCCTTACCTGAAATATTCAATTTAACCTATTTCACTAAGTCTCAAAAGGCATTGAAGCAAACATTTAAATTTAAGCACAGCTAAGTAGAATGGATTCTAGTGCATAAGTCTAATTTGACAGATAAGTTAATTAACAAGCTTCCCAATCAAGAACGAACCCTACACAAAGTATCTGATTACATGTTTTAGAGCAAATATTTTAGGCAGTGTGGTTATAAAGCTGAATACCATATTTGGAAAATGCTGTAAAAAGACTAGGAAAGGTGTAAGATACTGCCCACATCTTTCTACTTGAATACATAACCTGCTACATGGAAACACCTACTCAAGTCTCTTATTTTAAGAGGTGTTTTTAGTTTGAACACATGCAGTACTGAGGATATGCGGACCTCTGCTGATTTACAGCACAAGAAAAAAAACAAGTTCAAGCTGAAAAAACTGAAAGACAAAGAAATGTAGCTTAAGAATAACTAGAAACCAATAGGTATAAACAGAGCAGGTAAAAACACTGAAAAAAACCCCAAAACCCATAAAAAGAACGCTGCCTGAGTCAAATTAGCCTTGAAAACTCAAAATTCTGTAAAAATAGCTTTCCTTAAAATAAACTTTTACACGAAAGATTGTTACTGGATTGACTTTTAGAAGTAAAGAAACTGTTAGATAAATATAGTTTCCCTTCAATGACCTGCAAGTCACAGTATTTTACTTGAAGCTTACCAGTAACTGCAATTTGAAAAATGAAAATATTTCACACAGCAGCAAAAGTATTACACAGAATAAAAGGGTAAATAATGTGTTTACATTCTAAAACCTTTTGCTGAGAAAGCAAAGGTGATTAATAACACCACAAGGAAAATCTGATCACATCCAGCTTTTGACAAACAGAGGGGAGATCAGACAAAATTTGCCAGGCTTTTAACCAAGCATGTCCTGTTTGAAGAGCACTTTGAGACATTAATGAGAACAAGTCCTTTTACATACTGAAAGTGGTTAGCACATTCTGAACTACAAACTCCTTTTTCATCCATGGATTTCAACAGCCAGAGACTAGATTACAGTGAAAGAGGTTAAATCTTATGCAGGAAGTCAACAGTGCTGAGAAATAATGAATATATGATTTGAAGTTCAAGTTTAGCTCCACAACACATGAGTTTTGAAAGTAGAAGAACTGAAATGAATTCTTTTTTGTTTTGGCATCACCACCACAAAAATCAGAGAAACTGCTCAAATAATTTCCTATTTGTTATGTCTGGATTCAACTCCTCTAATCACTCAACAAAGAAAACATTAAGATATCAACCCACCTTCCCAAGCACTACCAACGTAAGATAAGATTGCATGTAACTACTTTAACTGACAGCTACTTGCCTTGATAGAGAAAGTTCTCCATGGGTCTGCTTTTAAAAAGCAGAGCCTGTGGACTCATACTTTTGGGTTGGCTAGGTTTTTTAATTGCTGTGTGTAATTTCATCTCTGGTGTATTTGCCAGTTATCCTCAATTAATTTATATATCTGCCTTGATAAACACAGCTTTAAAATTAAAAGTTGTAAAACAACCTGACTCCAAAACACACATCACAAAAAATATAGGGAAAAATCTGCTTCTTTTTACTTCAGTTTACTTCTTTTTGACGGGCACAAGCTGGCAAAAGGCATTTGATGCAGAATAACCTGGCCAGTTTCAGTTGCTCTTTAAAAAGCCTACGGGATTCTCAAACCAGCTACAGCACTTTCAGAGCCTCGCAATGTTTGGATCTTTAGTTTAGACCTTTAAATATTGAACAAAAATGAAGAGTACTGTAGCTTGGCTTCAATATATCCACCTTACTCGGGGGAGTAAACATGCTCTGATCAGTAGGTTCATCACCACAAGTTCTTAAACACTGCATCTTTTCACACTTACTTGCCAATTTCAAAAGAAAAAACATCCAAACAAACAAAACAGATCTTTGTATTTTGCTCATCATTGAGCAGTTAAAGGTTACGAACATAACCCATTCTATGTCAAGTCTGTGAGGTCAGGAAGTGAAACATCCCCCCACTGAAAGATTGTCGTCAGAGTCATGCTGGGAGTGGAGGAAGATTGAGTTTCATTTGTGACTGCTCATGTTGGTAAGAGATGGCCATGGAGATTCACTGCTGGTATGGAGCAAAGCCAGAGGGAAAGAGGGTGGGAATTACACCAAGCAGTTGCACTGACTCAGGTGCTGATGTCCTCAGCGTGGCAGCACTGGAGGTGGCTCTCCCTTGTTTTCCATGCTGTCATCAGCCACTGCAGCCTCACAACTTGCTTCCCTGCTGTCACACGTAACACAGCCCTTTGAAAAGGAGCAAGAAATAGTAGTTAAAATTCTTTTATGAGTATATTTTAAAGGGTCAAATCCTATGGAAGGATACATTGCAATCTCTTGAAATCTCTCACCAAGGGGGTGAGATCTCTCTAAAAGCAGAGATTACAGAGCTATCTTGGAGATACTTGCACCTGCCACTTACCTTGCCTCAGAAATTAATTAATTTGGTTAGTGGAACATACAGTTCTACCTTTGAGATAAAAAGGCATGTGACTGTCTTGAATTTGAAGACCTTATCATTCAGCTTTCTAAGCAAGCTCCTTATTGAAGATTTGGACTGCAGCCTGAACAAAAACAACACTGACCAACATAAACAGCTGAAATGCCTGAGTGTATTGATATTTTTCTTGCTCTTGAGAAATGGTACAATATTGAAACAAAGTCCCCAAACAGAAGTCCTGTATTTCCTGCTACTGTCAGAAGCGTGGCTGTATTTGCAAGATCACAATCTGCACTGGAAACACAACTTTCTGCTAAGCAACAGTTTCAGGACCTTAGATAGAAAATAGTGGTATTTACCTACCAATACATTTCCTAACAATTGACATTATAAACATTCAACTGAATTTTCTACAAGATCACTGGACATAATTTTGCTATCTGAATCAAACACAGTGTATTAGGAAAACAAAGACTAGTTTTCTGGTCTTGTTCCATAGCCAAGGACCTACATGTCCTTGTTTTTCTTCTCTAAGAATAAATACCACTTCTCAGAATGCCACATTTGACAACCCCAGCACAACATGCAGTGCTAAAACAGAGGAGATTTTTCTGGTGCACAAGCACATGGACACAGCCTTAAATTTTTCTGTACAACTCAACATTGAAGCTCTATGTCTTTGTGGAACCATGATCTGTCCTGCCATTCTCCACAGCACCTGGGAGCACTTTAAACCTATTAGGACATTCTCTAACACACATCAGTGCAAACCAGAAGCAGTTTAGCAGAGTGCCCAAGAGTTCTACCTGCTAAAATAATGAAGATTGAATGAATACACCTACAAAAACTGGCTCCTTTTGTGTTTCTTACAATACACCCCACCCTCCTCTGTGACTGAGCATTTTTCAGCTTCCTGAACACACTTGATCTAATTTTTACTGATATTGATATGTTATTCAATTATAGCAACAATTTTATAAGAAAAAGAGCAAAGGCCTTCATGCCAAGAGAAAAAAACAACTCTAGATGCTTTACATGAGACCCATAACCCGGCACTGGTTAGAAATGCCTGGACTGGCCAAGGCAGGGATGACCTGCAGCTCCTTCCCCACTGCTCACCTGGGTGCTGATCTGCAGGGGGACAGTCTGGGTGCGGATCCACGAGTGCACCTCTGCAAGCTCCTTCTTCTGCCCATCAGTAAACCAAGGCTGCTGCTTTTGCATGACTGCCAGCTTCTCCAGATCCTGCTTTAGAACTTCCTCTTTGCTTCTGCAGGGAAGAGACACCTGTGAGCACAGCTGTACTACACAAGCAAAGCAGGCACTGACATTGTGAGAATCTCTTCACCACAATCTATGGCTGAAGCCTGGACAGGGTCAGCTGTTGAAAGGGAACTGTATTTTGCACATTATCTGCTTTGTAAGGCTGCTTTCAACACTGGGCTAACAGTCAGATTTGTTTGCTGTTGGTTTTATTGGGAGTTTTTGGTTGTTTGGTGCGGGGTTTTTTTTGTTTTATGGCTTTATGTGGTGCTTTTTTAATGTGGAATCCAGTTATAAATTGTATATATAAGCTAATTACAAGCAACTTGCAAATAACTTGTAGTTTTACCCCTTTATGCATTCAAAGTACAGGACAATAACCAATTCCATTAATATTTCAGCAAAAAAGTTTACATGCTCCCTTATTTTAACAGATGGGGGAAAATGGGAAAAAAGTAGACAAAAGTAAATAACCAGGCCCAAACTGCACAAAAATCATCTACGACACCTTCTTGAAGTTTCATTGGTATGTGTGCTGTTTCCACAGTCTCACTTTAATCCTATAGTTCCATACACAATTCCAAACTACATGTCAGAAATTGTTGATGTTTTCCAACCTGTTTGGCATTTGGTAATTCATTAGAACTCTCTCAGGTGTCTGATCCATCATCACCCAGGCTGACTCATGTTTTGATTTATAAGCTGTCCCTTTTTCTTCTGCTTCCTGATTCTTCTCTTCTTTGGAAGCTTCAGAAGAATAATTACTGGCAAAATACTTGCTGCTTTTCCCACTACCTGCTGAGAATGACCATGGAAGCAAAAAATAAAAAAAGCAGATGCCTGGAAAATCCCAGTAACTCAACACAAAAAATACACCACCCCCAGTGTATTCTTGCAAGTTAGTTCTGTAATACAAACACAGGTATTCCTGGATGATTGCTCTAGCAATTACTACCTATTGAAAATTCAAAGATAAAGTGCATTCTCTCAAATTATTCAAGATCTGCAAAGCTCCATTCACTTTTCTCAAAATTAATTGGTTCAACTTCTCCGCCTCTGAGAGGTCCTGCTCTAGGCAGATTCACCTTCAGTCAAGAAAGATGTAAAGCAGTATCTAATGCAGAGGAAAGTGATAATGAGAAAAGTGAAGAGTGACTTTTAGGTTAAACAAATAGCTTCTTAGAGTCATACTTCCAACTACAGTGACCGAAACAAACTTGGTTTCAAACACTGAAAGTTAGTGAAAAGCAAAGGCCATGGATCTTCTTACATGATGTCCCATCCCCACTACAGTACCCTGCTATAAATTATATGTTAGCAAGCCATCTAGCACCAAATACCTAAATCTTGGGACTTCCCTACCTGTGCCATGACCAGAAGTCTCGTTGAAGCTAGAGCCTAAAGAACCAGATAAAGCTGATCCACTGCCTGATGCTGCTGAACCTGAACCCAACTGTGAGTCCTCGTACAAGTGGCCAGGAAATTCAAGAGCAGCACTGCTACCACTATCTTCTGGATCATTATCCTGGAGACAAAAAGCAGATCCAACACATCCACAGAAGTTACATTTAAGTATGCAAAAGGAAATTCATGCACTTACTGAATTTGTCACACGTTGACCAAGTTCTCATATCAATTCAACAGGTTTGGAGTTTTTAGCTCTGAAAATGAGTGGCGGTTTAGAACACAGGGTAACATTCTTCATGGATGAAAATCAACAAGCATCTGAACTCTAGTTTACTGGTTTCTGCTGTAGCTCCTTGCCCAATTTGACAGGATATTGTATGGTTGCATAAAGTTAACAATTTCTGCCAACAAGAGAGGAGTCAGCTCCCTTCACATCCTGTTAGATGGCACGAAGCAGCCATACACATCAAGCAAAGGTGCACTACAGGGAAAATGAGTCTCTTCCCCATTCACTATGCGAAGCACTGCTTCAGCAGCTCCAGGTACACCAGCTCCCCTTTCAGGACCCTACCCTGCAGTTTCAGCTGATCCAGCCTTTCCAGCCCAATCTGGATTCAGGAGGCAACATTTTTTTCCTTGCCTGCAGAGCTCAGATTCCTGCCTCTGAGTTTACCGCGGAAGTTGGAGAGGCCTTTTCTATGCCCATGTATGGAAACCGACCCACACGGATCCCTGTTCTTCTTTCATTAGCTGCATCCCTGGGAGACAGAGGGAGTAATTAGAAGAGTATCTTCCCTTTGTTTTGGTTCTCCATAGAGACTGTGGGACTAGGTGAAAAAGGATGCAAACTGCACAGCACTAACCAAGTTCCACATGCATAAAAGCCCCAAACCCCAAATTCTAGCTGACAGTTCCATTGAAAAGGCTGCTGCCAGAATGCTGAGCAGAAGCAGCTTGTGGCAGCCTAGGCCAGAAGATCTCACATTTCTGTCATTTACCAAGTGCCCACACTGTACTGGTACAAGTTCCCATAAGCACAAGTATCAACTGCTTTCTCCACCTCCTGTGCTATTTGTGACCTACAGCCTACATAGCACAGACAACAGAAAAAGCAGCTAACAAAATCTGTGTCCCTGACACACAGATCATCACCACCAGTTTTTGTGACAGAACACTGTGAAAATCAGTTTCTCCTCTACATGAAAAACCTTTGTTACTTACACATTTATCTTCTGCATGTGGCTTAACATCAGCACTAATGGAAAGCTCCATAGGTTTTGGCAGCTCTTCTTGAAGTAAATTCAGCTGAAGTGGGGAGCTGCTCCTTGAGCTGCTCAGCAGTAGGGCCTGGTCACACTGGCCCTCTTGCTGGTCCTCCACAGATGAGTGAGGAGAGGCTGGAAAGGGCTGATCCACAGAGTGTGGTGTTGCTGGTGATGGAGCACAAGCAGGGGGTGCTGGAGGTAGTGTGGTGCATGGATATGAAGAGGGGGGATAAACACATTGAGGGCTAGGGAGAAAGACATGTTGAGGCATCTGAGCATACATGGGGAAACCCTGGAAAAATACAGCCATAAATGTGCCTATGTTTGGGGGATAAAAGACTGGGTATGACTGTGTCCCACAGCACAGCTGTGATGAGGACATGGACTGAGGCTGTAATGAGCGAAGGGCAAGCTGCTCTCCACCAGAAAAGTCTGGAAAAGTAGACACTGGATTCAAATAGGCAGGAAATCCCACAGGAGGATGGACATTCAAACTGGAGGAGCTCAGATAGGACACTTCTGAGGGAGAGAACAACTGTTTCTGATTTGTTCTCTTCTCACATGGAAGACTATTTCTATTTTTACTAGAAGAGTGGCTATCTGAGCACTGTCTCTGAGGTTTCTGGCGCTTGAATTTTCCATGTTTTCCTTTTTTACAGCTAGCTGGGCTCATCTGCTTTGAAGGGGAATCGCCTGAGGAAGAAAAATAAACATATTCACTGAAATGACAGACCTGGGAAAATAAGAGAAAAAAAGAAAAGAGAAAAACACCCAGATAAGTGAGTGTGGCTTATTCAGAGAGCCGACCTTCCTCTAATAATTCTTCCATAAACCAGTGATGGATTTGCTAACATATGTACACTATTTTCCTTCATGTCATCGATTTTCTTATTGATCACTTTGGCTTATCCCGATCAGATCTTTTACGTTCTTTCAAGGGGAGGCAACAAACTACCTGGGATTTGCAGGCTTTATGGCAATAACTATCTATCTGCTTTGTGAAAAGTCTAAGATAGCAAAATCCAGGATGAAGCAGACCTTTTGTGTGGGCAATGCTGCTGTCAAATCTTGGCAATCCAAAGGAAGCATTCTGTAAGCAGCCACAATAAGACACTCACTAAATTACACAAAGGAGAACCAGACTTCATGGCTAGGCTGGTCTTGTAAATCATCTAACAAGTCTTTATTTCTCAAATCTGCTGCCTACCTTGGCCACAGGAATGTCTGTTGTTACTTCTGCTTCCTTGCTGAAGGTAAGTCCTAAATGGAGAGAGCAAGACCCTCTGTCGGAACTTGTCAACATAGTTCTGCTCCTCCTTTTGAGTGTGGGCTGACAACGTCTCTTTTGTTAGCCCAACTGGCTTTAAGTCCTCAGGCAGCACTGCAAGACTCTGAGCATTCACATTCACAGGAGGCAGCTCAATTTGTTCACTTCCAACAGCAGCATCCTCCATTGTAGTCACTTCTTTGAAGAGGGAAGAAAATAAATCACTCTTTGCTCTGCCCTTCTGGTGTCAACTACCACAAAACCCAGAGTGTTACACAGAAAACAACCTCATCTGAGCTACTGACCAGAGGCAGAGGGAGAAAACATCCTTTCAACTCAAATATAGTTCACTAACATCAACTGGGCAAATTACTTTGCATGGTCTGGAAAACTTCAAATTCACTTTGAAGTCAGAGGCACTTCTTTCTTCATATTTTTTTGGTACAATAGCAGCTACGTGACTCCTTTTTTTGCTTCTTTCTGCATTAAAATGAAGTAACATTGGCCCCATAGTAATTTTTATTTGAATCCTCAATGGCCAAAAGCACACTGTAGTTTTTGAGGCATATGCAATGAAGTTCAAGGCGAAAGGAAACAGTGTAGCCTGTTAAAACTATTTTACTAAAATCCCCTAAAAACTTCCAGGCTCAAGTTTTTCTTCAAAGCATCCTGAGAAGTACCTTAATATTTCAGAATTCACATACTGAGGACGTATCTTAAATGAACAAAACCTTCTCACCGTGTACTTCAGGCTGGAAACATTGTGTAAATTTAAATATCAGTCAGTGTTTTGTGAGTGTGAACAGTACCTGATTCAGGGTGTGGGACATGCACTATAGTGCTGCTGTAGCTGCACTGGCTGGTGACAGAAATGACACTTGGAGCCTTGTTGGACAGGGTCAGGTCTGCCAGAGGAGCTCCCACCATGCCTGCAGTTGTCTGGTCTTTCAGCGTCTCTTCCAGACCAGCAGATATTGGCGTGTGGGACTCAACTGCTGACAGCATAGCAGTATCTATTGGCAAATGACAAAGTTTCTACATGGAATTCCATTCCAAGCACTATGCTCCCAATTCACCAAGTCTCACTGGTTCAGAAATAACCAGTAACTATGCAGACTATTAAATAAGACAGTCTTATATACTAAAAAAAAACCCATTTACATGCCAGTGCAATGTCAGCACATACTAAATGTGGCGTAAAATGAGTGAGCAACAGAAGGCTCATTTAACAACAACAAACAAGAGTTCCTTTGATGCATTCAAAGACTTAACATTTTGTTTAGCTTTTGTTTAACTGGGAGATCTAGGCAATTTAGGCAAATATTTACTAAAATACTGTTAGCAACACAGCAATTTAAAAAGTAGACAAACCTTGGAACACACAACAGTGACATATAAAAAAAACCCAAATCAGTTTTTGTGGTTCTAATATGATTGTCAGTGCACTTTGGGTTACCTTCCAATGCCCTGACTTCCTGCTGACTTTGCTGGACTTGTTTGTCATCTTCTGAAGATGACGATGATGTATTTGCAGAAGATTTACATTTCCTTTTCAATGCTGGAATACTGCAGCTCTCTAGATATCTGAAATGAAAGCATATCACAGGAATCTTTCTACTTTGGGGGGCTTTTTTCTCCATTTGGAGATACAAACATTTGAGCAATCCAAACTGGAGATCCAGAGGTTGTTAACTAGTATTTTAAATTCACTGCAGGAAGTTATAGACACGTATCTGCTTTCCAAGGAGTATTTTAAATAAAGTCTATCACTCTTTGAGGGGAAAAAAAAGAAAAAAAGAAAAAAGATTACATTATCCACTGGCTTAAAAAATACAGACATTTTATAAATTATATCAACTGTTTTATATGGATGTTCTCAGAGTGTGTAATGAGAAGACACTGACATACTATGACCATCAAAATTCACTTAAATTCCTATTGCACCAATTTGCAACAAACAGCTGCAAACAGAATCTTTAGGTCCTAAACTTCTCGTTACTGTGTAATTCAGATTGGGCAATCCATCCCAATGCTCAGAGAGGCAGAAAACTTTAAAAACAATCCCAAATTTATCTCACAACTCAAACCCCAAACAGTTTAAGGCCAATGCAAACTGCTTGGATATTTACTTTCTATCAACTAATCTTAAACTTGTATCACTAAAATTGTTTCATAGTTTATTACCTGATGATACTATCAACACAATTGATCTGCTGATAGGAAGGAACATGAGGAGTCTTCTTTGGATCATCATAAAATGCATTGCCTGGTTCTTCTGTGCTATCCCCTCTCAGTGTCTGAAGAAAACAGGAAGCATTCTTCCCTGAAACAGAGGAAACCTTTAAAGATTCCTCTCAAGGGCATTTAAACACTACCCTCACACAGACATATATATACACACAGATAAATATATACTGGAATCCACATAATGATACAAGGACATAAGCTCTATGACAGCACAGCTCTCACTAAAAAGTTATTCTGCATTTTCATTTCAATTTATATGTTCTGAGGCAAGGGAAGAAGAGGGGGATAGATGCCTGCAAAAACCCAACCCCCCAACCACCTTAAACATCCATTTGAAAAAGCAAGCAAACACAAAGAAAACAGTATATAAATCCCCCTGCATTTAAGTTGCAAATAAAGCTGCAATTAATATTACTATTTTTTCAATTTATACATGACAGAATCCAACCCATTATTTAACAGTAATTCACAGCTTTGTATACCATGGATACAAAGTCAGGCAGACTCCTGGCCAGAGAGTTTTTATCAATTTTCACAGTACAGTCCTCTAGGACAACACCAGCAGTTAACTTTAATAGAGAGCATCACAGAGCAAATTAATACAGATTCCTACAATATTTGAGGGAGCATCCAGGTTTCTCCATGTATTTGTGCTATATGCAATCTGCAAATTATGTGCATCAACAGAACATTAAGCACTCAGTAACTAAACCCTGACGTCAGTGGGAAGTGGGGCCATATTTTCCAGCCTATGGTCATTTCTAGGAGTTCACATAAAGTAACCAAGGGGAGCTTCCACCCTGCTTGCTACAAAAGCATGTGTGCATTTTCACTAGAAAATGCTGAAGTATAAAAAAGGAGAAGTCTGTTAACTTAGAAAGAGATATGTTCCTCCATATTTCAACGCAGAGTTAAAAAGTTATTGCATCTGCAGAGGTTATTTTTAGGGGTGATTTGGGGGGAGGGTGGGGAATGTGTTTGTTTGGGTTTAAAAAACAAACCTCATGTCTCAGACATGCTAAAAAATGCTATCTGAAGTTCTTCAGCATAACACCATGCAGGCAAACTCATGGCTACAGATCTACAGGAGTTCATGTTACCTTAAGGATCATAACTACATTAACTTACCTCCCAAAGCTTCTGAGCTCACAGCCTGCTGATTTGCATTTTGTGGCTTGCTCCTCGATGCAATGTACAGCTGCTGCCCCAGGTTCTTTATTCGGTTGACATCTGCACAAACTTGTTGCAAAGTCATCTTGAGATGTACAAAAAATGCCAAGTCAGAATAAAATGAGTACAGAGAGGCCATAGGAGCTGCCTTGGGTTCTTGTATTCTTCAAATTGAATGGAGTAGACTATCAGCCTAAGTCTGGTATTGACTGGTATTTGTAAACTTAATTAATCCAATTATCATGGTTAATTTAAGGAAATTAACTATGATAAAGTACAAACAGCCTCAGCATTTGAATGTTTTAATACCCATGCCAAGCCTTGAGAGTGGGAATAAGCTGATGACTTACTCAGGAGCCTCACAAAGAAATGAGGTAATTGTAATGCTTGTTTTAGGACAGCACTACTTCCACTCTCTTCTATATCAGTCAGCAAAATTAAGAGCAAAAAAAACCCCAAAGCCAGCGCTTTAATTAACCAAATTAGTCTGAACACAGCTTTATTCTTCCCACTTCAGTAAAATTCATGATAAGAAGTACATATGTACATGGAAACATTTTCATTTTTACAGGTGTATTTTCACTACTCTGGAGGAAGTGACACATTTATAGACTTACTGGTTCCTGTGTTTCCTCTGCACAGTTCCCATTGGAGTCACTTGAAGATGCTATGCTGATGTAGTGCTCATAAGAGCCACTGCTTCCAAGGCTTCCATAACCACTGGAAACATTGCTGTGAACTGGCTGAAGGAGAGGGGAAAAAAATTTAAAAATCATCCTCTGAGAGAACAAAATGAAGGAAACAACATACTTAGCAACACAAAACTTCAAATAAACAAAGACAATCAAGTGAAAAGTTAGTATTTGTCTGGGCTCTACCACTTGCTTACAAAGAATTCTCTACCATGCTTCAAACTGTTTCAAGATGCAGATTTAACTTTCAACATAAAGACTTGGCAAAAATGTCAAACAGATTTTTTGTCTTGATAATGAGGTGGGCCTGTATCCATGTAGAACTTTCCTTTCAGACCTTTTAAAAGGCCATCCTCAAAACAGCCCACTAATCAGACTCAGCCCCCTCACTCAGAAAGCCAGCCTGTGTTCTGAAATTCTTTTGCCTTCTTTACCTGCAGAAGCAGTTTGTAAATTTGTCCTTGTAATTCTCTTATCTCTTTCTCCACACTGCTCGCTTCTTTACTTCCTGGGGCAAAGACATCTTCATTCAGAGGGCTTCTGGAGAGAGCCAACAGTATTTCACTGTTCATTTTCATTTGATGAAGAAAAGATAGCTATAAACACTTAGAACAGATTCTTAATTGATTATTTTAGTGTGACTGTTGAGTCAACAGAGAGGAATGTCATCTGTCCCAACTGCTGCTCTGGTGGGGTAGTGGGGCAGTGCTAGGAGAGCAGGGAAGCTCCAGGGAAGTCAATACACCACCAGAGACACCAGTGAAGGCTGACAAGCATCCACCCCTCTGTCTCCTTCACTCAGAAGGCAAACTCATATCCCATAAAATCTTGTACAAAAGACCACTTTGAAAAGTCAGAAAGCCATTCCCAAAAGCCTCTTCCTCTAAGAGAAACCACGTAAGAAGGCAGTCAGTCATATTTTCAAATTTCTTGAAAACTAAGGAGAAATATCTGAAAAATAAATTTGTACGTTTAATACTAACTGCATTTTAAAAAGATGTTGCCTTGGTAAACATTTAAATGCTGTATCAAGTATATATGCCAAAAGAAGGCCAATTAATTGGATTTTTCTGGTGAGACAACTAGGAATGAAATTTACATATTGATTTGTTAAAGTGATCTAATTTTATGCTGCTTTTTAGCTTTTGCTCATCTAAAACTGGTACTTTGATTTGGACACCAACTATGCAAAAACCTGCTAAAATAAAAAGCTGGCTTTGCCTTTTACTTCAAAGCAATTCACCTATTTTCACACTTAATAAACAAGACTAATGCTGTTCTGAAGGAATGGTCTGAAGACAGATGCTAGGCTGGTGTCACATCTGCAAGAGCAAATGATGTCTCTAGTTTAGTACTTAGACTGTTTAGTTTTGCAGAGTAATCAATGAAAAGCACTTTATTTGGTCAATTCTGCAACTGACTTACGTCCGGACTTTGTGTCGGCCAATGATGAACACAACTTTCCTGCTCCAAGGATTCACAAAACTGGACCAGCTGGTGTCCAGTATGACATAATCCCCATTTTGAGTACAAAATCGAATAGGTAAATGTTCAAAAGGGGGTTGGCCAGCAAATTTCAGTACTGAAAGAAAAGCACAATCAAGAAACAAGGTTTAGCTTACATTATGACACAGTAGTGCAAGCACAAACACTAATGACTTAGGGGTTCTTAGAACTTTGGGATTGAATTTACTTTGATCTCAAACTGAGTTAATTAGTTAATTTTTGTCTAGATTGCAGATCAGTCACATGTTAAGCAACATGATAAAGAACTGTAAAACCAACAGAAATTCCTCTAAAAGCAGCTCTTACTTTTCCGGTGGATAGTGATCATCAAAGGACGATCTTCTGGGTGCAGATACATCAGTATGGATGTTCCAATTAAATCCTGAGGTAAGTAACCCAACAAAGGCACTGCTCTGAAACCCAAACACATTATCACAGCTTATAATATAGTTTTGACTATTTCTATCCTTAACCCTCTGCTGGTCAGTGAAGTGCCCATGCACAATCTACAGTGAAATGAACTAAGGCTACAGAACATCTCCCAACCCATCTTATAATCCTCCACTGTGATATTGACACATAAATACCTATGACAAACATTTCTGTGCCTGGAGATTTAACAGATATTCACATTTGCAGGCAGTTTTGTGCTTGTTTACATGCAAAGGGAAAAAATGGATCTTGAAGCCAACGGGTCATAAGCAAAATGTCAGTAATTATGCTAATTTTCCACTCTTGATCCTACCACAGCTCCCCATTGCCCTGGGTAAGGAAAACTGACTGCAGTTCTGTTTAACATGTGTTTCAAACCAACAAAGGAGACTGCATCTGTGGAGTGTGAGATGTTTTCTATGAGTGGACTAACACAAAACTGTTTTGTTTAATTATACATTGCAAATCCCACAGTTCAGCTACTTTACTTGGGTCTCCAGCTGCAACATTAAATGGTTTTTTCTACCTCTCCATACATACCTCACAAGTCTTAAAAACTCAAATCTCTCACCTGTCATCTATGTCCAGAAAAACACATCCAGGGGTGTGTGTGGTGGTGAATATTCTTTTATCCATAGGAATTCGAGGAGCTAATAGAAACAAAATATGCATTAAAGAAAACTTGGGCATTACTGTTGCTCATGATATTTACTGGTTCTTGAACTTTATAATTGTTTGTTGCTTTCTAACCAGTAAATCATAGAAACACTACAGATTTTTAGGTACTACAGACTTCTCTCAAGAATAAAAATAACAAGTAGAAGTCAAATGATTTGGGGCCTGGCAAAGGCAGCACAGATATTCTGGATCTGCATGCATGCACACACAAGCTGCAACTTACACAGGTAAGACTACACAAGCACAGGTTCTAAACAAAGGAAGAAGACTTTCATAGACTGCATTTTTCTATTGGCTTGGATTTTTCTCTTCTGGAGCCTCCTGACTTGCCTTCATATCCAGAGTGGATTTTCTCAGCCAAAGCCAAGCAGCAGGACTCTGCATCCACACGGACAGAAGTGCACACGTGGACCAAGTATGGGGTAATTCGGAAGGGGTAACAACGGGCTTCTTGCTCTTGATCTTTCCCACTCCTGAGGAAAAGCAAAAGGGATTAACACTCTGGTTTCAAGACTCACATACTGAGAGCTGAGAGCCCTGCCCAGAGAAGTTATGCTGAGCACAAACCCAAATAATCAGGTCTTATGCACACTCCTTTGAGATCCAAGGTCAACACACTCCACAACACTGACCTCCCTCCTGTTGCAGTCAAGTTGATGTTTTGTCTCCAACACTTACATTCAGAGGCTGTCTAGAAATATTCTTCCTCTAATGGTTAAAGACTACCTTCTAATTCTCACTCCAAGCATACTCACAAGAACCACTCATTTGGCTTTGTGCTCTCCTTCAAGCTAAACAGTTCTTTTGCTTGTTGTTCATTCTGTACCATTTTTAGGAAAAAAAATATTAAAGTATCTGTCTGCCTCAAGGTTAGTTTTCACAGACCTATGTAAGAAAAACTGCTCCAGACTTGGTGCATTGTTGCTCTTTGACTATCTTGCATAAGAATTTGTCCTCCTAGAATGTGTTTGAACTGTAGCAGCACACAACACTCTTGATGAGATCTTAACCACAGCTTTGCAACAGCTGCAGTAACAATTGGCACTTTCTATTGCAAGTGCTTTTCCACCTGTTATAATTTCAATATTGTACCCAACTCTAACAGAAAGAATTGAGTTAAATTTTTGAAGATTATCATTTACACTAAAAGTTACTTTCTTATTTCACACTTAGTTTTGTAAAATGTTTCTAGAGAGAAGTGAGTGTCATAAAAACTACTGCTGACACTTCTCTCTTTGGGAAAATAAGATACAAATGGAAACTGGATATAGCAGAAGTCTAACTTGTAAAAAAACCATTTTCTTACTTAAGCCTACAGTGTATGCTTGTAAAAAACTATTTTTACTCATAAAGCCAACATAATCAAAAGATCTGTTCCATAAGGGAAGCAGAGAAAGATGCTGTACAAAAACATGGAGAAAAAACGAACTGTTCTCCCAACCTAAGACTGCTATCAATCCTGTTATATTCATTTCAGGTGCCCTTACACAATTCAAGACACAAAGGTGGTTTAAGTGCTGAGGTTGTTTAAACACATATGAATGAATCAATGATCAACTGAAAGATGAGTAAATCTCACATCTGCTCAGAAGCAAACAGTTCTTACTGAAATCCAGAGATCACCTGAGCCTGGGACAGAACTGCACTGAAGATTGAAGGCCAATCTCAATTTTTTTTCCTCTTTTAGCTCTAAGATTAGTCAGGTAGTAAGCAACAAACAGCATTCACAGCAGCAGCAAGTCAAGCTTCACAAGCCTCAGGAGTTGGCCTTCACACTGGGACTTAGGTAACCTGAGTTCCTGTTAAGGCTTCTGCCCCACTCTCTCAAGCAAAATACTCTTTGCCTCCACTCTCAAACAGTAAAAGAGGGAGCAGTAATTTTTCACAAGAGCATTCTCCTGCATGACAGTACTTAAGGAAACCAATCGGTCCAAGAGAAAAATGCATAAACAGTTTTCCTTCTGTCCCAGTGCAAGTTTATGCATCACTCTGGAAAAGATGTTCAAAATGTGCTACTGGATGACAATATTAAACACAGAAAGCCCATTTTGTGATGCAGTTTCATGAACTCACACTGGTCAGCTATAACAATAGTTTCTACTAGCACTGTAGCCCTTGTCAGCCTTCACAAAAATGAAACTATAATAATGCACTTACCTGATCCTACAGAAAAAGGATTTCACCTGGGCATATTCATATGGAGAAGCTAATAAGATGAACACATTAAAAGTATCAGTTAATAGCCTTAAAAAGATCACACCTACCAGAACTATGTTAAACTCTGCTTTCTCCAGACTTTCTGAGCCAAGACTGAAGTCTCACAACCTACTGTTTATTAACTACTTGAATTGTCTGTTCAACAGTCTGCTCCCACCTCAAATGTTCTCTACCCTCTCTGGTCCACTCACTCTTAGAGAAATGGCTGATCTGGAACTCAATTCAGAGGAAATGCATGTTAAAAGAAAAAAAAAAAAAGGAAGCAAACAAATCAACCAACCAATCAATGCACCTAAAAAACTTTCTCCAGTGCATCCCTGTGAAAAGGAGAGGTGATATTTCCTGGCTTTATGAGCCAAGTACCAAAAACTATATACAGACAAGAAGACCACAACTCCACTGGGGTGCCACTGCTCTGCTGGGTAGGCACAACACTGGCATCCAAGTTGTGGAATCCCTGGCATTCAAAACCTCCAGATGTCTCACATCCTTTGATACCAAGGACTTTGGACTCCTCAGAACTGATGCCAGAACAGCCCCATGTCAAGGTGGGCAAAAGACACAGCCCTGGCCTGCAAGCTGTGTTTGCTTGTTATTTGCTCACAAATAACACAGGACTCAAAAGTCAGTTTAGACACATCCAGCACTAAATAGAAAATCAGTTTAAAACTTGGGTTTGACGAGCTGTGTTCACAGCAGGCAGTGAGTGAACCATAAAGACAAAGCACCTAAGCAACCATAAAGGCGTAGATTAAACAACTTTAAGCTCACAGTCAGACTTATTTTCTTTTCAAAAAGCAGCAGTGTTGGGAATGAGTAAGATGATACATGAAACAATGAAGCATGTACCTTTTATTTACCTCAAATAATGAGTTAGGCCTTTAGGACACTACCTAGGAGTGGTCCCACAGCCACTCCAGTTTTCAAAGTGGAAAGGAACAAATGAGGCTGATACATATTGCTAGCATAAGCATTTAAAATGAACTATTACTCTGTCCTCATTCTACAAAGACAGAAAGTCACACAGAGCATTTAAGAGCATTGCCGTGTCTCACCTGTTTGACTTTCCATGTTCCAAAGGGGCAGGTGAGACTGATCAGTGTGTGTGTAGAACACACTCACATCCTGAGGGACAAGCAACTCCACAAACCGGGAAGAGTCCAACACTTTCTTCTTACAGTTCAGAATAGATGCTGCTTGCTCAGAAATATGCACTATGCGTCCAGACAGCAAAGAAAATACAGCCACAAATGTGTCCTGGGAAACAAACATTAAGGGTAATCATTGTCTGCAACATGGTAGTGATAGCTTAAGGATAAAAAGCAAAACCAACCCCAAAACAAACCAACCAACCCCAAACCACCACACACCACAACTGAGGTTCAAAAATGTGTTGGGTAGTGGGTGATCTGCCACACTCTCTGGTGCTACAACAGTGTACTGGAGATTTACAAATGCTAGTAAGACTGCATTAGTCTTCTCAAAACAGATTAATGCTTGTCTTTGCTCTGAATGATTGGTTATCACACACTCCTCCACCAAATTCAGAGGACTCATCAGAATTCCACATACAAAAACATTATGAGAGCTTTCCAATATTTTTTTGTATTTTTTCAAGCATTAGCAATATTTTTGATAGAGCATCCAACAGCACTGAATTTCAAGAAACACTTCTTTAAAGCAAAGCCAGAAAGCATGACATATATTGCACAACAAGAAAAAAAAGTTAAATGTGGAGTACAAATAGAAACCAAAAGTCCCTCACAACTGGGATCTGATTGGTTTTAAAAACTTTCTGCTGTCTCAAGAGATTACTCTGCTGTAAATGAATTCTCAAATGAACTCTATTTGTTGCTTCTGGCCAAAAATCCCCAAAACCAACCAACCAAACAACATCAAAAAAACCACCCCCAAAAACTTAATATTTCTTCACTCACTACTGTACAGACACAGCACAGATAAGACATAATCTTATTTATCTTAAAAAACTTGAAGATCTCTCTGGCTAGAATTTAAAGGCCTTTCAATTTTACACATTCTATTTCCACAAAACAATGTTTGGAGACTGAGTTTAGTGAAATTGAATGAACTCCTTGAGTGTGCTGAATTCTTACACTGTTTTTTGGAGTGTGTTCAGATGCAACTGTCACCAACTCTTCTATGCTGTATGTCACCACATCTGTTTGAAATGCTCTTCGGTCATTCAGAGCCTGGAAAAAGTCATTGTTTGCTAATTGGGGAAAAAAACAAACAAAACAGAAAAAGCAAAACAAACACAAGGAAGTCAGTAAGGACACTATTTTGAAAGTATTTCTTACAGCCCTTGTACTTTTGTCATCTTTTTGGTGAAGTCCAAGGTGAGATGAGAAGTTCTGTGTAGTACAAAGGGAAAAGGAACACTGATTATACTACTGGAGTCATCTCATTTTGTTACAGAAAACAAGCATGAAGAAGCAGTACAATTTTAGCTACTTGGTTCAGGGGGAAAACAAACTAACCAATAATTTTTCAAAGTGGGATGGGAATACTGTTTTCTCAATATACATTAAAAGTACTATTAGGCACCTCTTAGCTATGGGACTCTGAAGAAAAGAGAAGCAGGAGGGTGGTATCTCAACAGAAAAGCTAATATGGCTCTTTAACAAAAAAACTGGCAATGAAACCATAGTGCTTCAGGAAGTCAACCCTTTGCAGGATAACTGGAATGCATTCTTTTAATGCTACTAGTTGCCAGACACATCTATGCAAACCATGGTGTTATTCTTCCAGATTTTCCCCACACGTACCTTGGACCTGCTGGACACACTGCAAGGCATAGTTGAGAGCACTAATGGTACTGGGCTTGTTAGAACTCCTTTTCTCTTCAGGCAAACACCTTTTCATTTCTTGGATCATCATCATCATATCTCTGTGGGACTGGCTCCAATTCAGCTGTTCACTGCAAAACAGAGGTTAAACTTTACCAGAGAATTCTGGTGTAGATTTTTTTCCTATCACCCAATCAAAATTACTCCCTAAATCAACATTTTATGGGAATGGCTGCAGAGTCATGCAATATCCAGGAATGTCCTAATGCTCATTCACTAAGTTTCCTGTTGTATCTTTCTCACTTCTTTGCAATTGAAGATTTTCTCCTCCACTTTCCTCCTTCCCAACTCCATTGTCATGGATGGCAAAGTCACATCGAAATCACTCTGCTTGCTAAGATGCCTAGCAACTAAAAATAAGATGTTTACTCTAGATTTTCTAAATATCACAGGTATTAAAATCATTAATAAATGCCGATTCTTGATCTCTCTAAGTTTTTCTAGCCTTGAAGGCTGCACCTGGTTGTAAGCATCTCAGGGAACCATGAGGTCCTCAAAATACACCTGATGCAAAGATTTCATTCCTCATGACTTCAGTTTTCATCATACTTTTTAGCTGTTGATTTCAACAGCTGCAGAACCGCTAACAGATAAAAACTCCCTCTCCTTATATTTGCTTATTTCACTGACTGAAGAATAAGCAGTCAGCATTCTCGACTCACAGATTCTAATCCTACAGATGAGATATGAACACCATTTCTTTAAGTAACTTTTTCCCAGTTGACACTATCATTAGTATCTTACTATATAAACCATTACATAAGTCTAAGTATTGCGTGGTAACTTTACATGCCTGTTCAACGTTGCGTACATTATTGCTCTTAAATTCTTTTTTAAATTAAATAAACAAATTACTGAATTTCTGAACTCTCAGGAAAAATGTTATTTCAGTAATTTCTGCTTTGGTCCTGCTAAGCAGTCTTTAGCTGAAGCACAATCTACGCTACCCAAGGGTCGCTGACGTGCGCGGCTCAGCCGATCTCAGAATGAGGCACAGCTTATCGGAGCCGCGAGCAGCCCCGCGCTCCCCGCACCTGCAGACGCCGCGGCCCGTGACCCTCGGGAGCCCCGCAGAGACAGGGCCCGAGCGGCGTTCCGAGTCCCCGCTCCCA
>VYXD01008704.1:317566-354137 GCA_013397195.1 Hylia prasina | reverse complement strand
CTGCGGGCGCGGGGGGGCGCTGTGCCGGCCCTGCCCGCCCCGGGCGGTGCCGGGAACGGGAACGGCCACAACGGAACGGCGCGAGCGGCCGGGCGCGGGCGCATAGACAGACAGACATGGACACACAGACACACGGGCAGACACTCACACACACACGGACACACAGACACAGCCACGTGCATTTCGTGGTGTTGTCACATGTGTCCGCTCGTTCCGTGCATCGCCCGAGGCGGGCCGGGGGTGTCCCTGTCCTTGTCCCCCGCCCTGGCTCCAGGGCCGCCCGGCGGGACCCCCGCGCTCACTGCCGTGGGTCGCGGCGGGGCTGCAGCCGATGCTCCCCGGCACCCGCACGGTGCTGTCGGTGACCAGAGCAGGGCCGGTCACAGGCCGGGTTTCGGTGCTGCTGGCGGTGCCCCCGTGGGAGCCCCGGGGCTCCTCCGCCAGGCACCGATGGGAGGGAGGCACTGGCTGCCTTTGCCTCACGTGTTCTGAGTTATTGCTTTTTTTTTTTCCCCTTATTAAACTTTCTCTCACCCCCGGCATTTTTTTTCCCCTCATGTTTGGTCTTAAAGTTCTCTCCAGCCACGTCCCTGGGGATAAGGGAGGAGGTGCCTTCTTTCAAGACTGGGTCAACCCACCACGATGGTAAAGAACCCAGCAATTAACAGCCATGTAAAATGGAAAAATGGGAGAGCAATTTGGAAAGTTAAATGCTGATTCATTCTAAAAGAGAAACGTAATTAAACTTTCTCTGCGGTCAAGACTGAACTCTTTCAAGGAAATCTCATCTTCAATTGTGGAGCTGGGTTTTGGAAGAGCTTACTCATAATGGTACTAACACAGTCTCTTACAGACCAGATGATTAATTTATTAAACCTGGTTTCATGTTTTGCCTGCTGGGCTGGCCATGTAGTCTACTACAAGTTTTGTTCTTGAGGACCAATTCATAAGTTACATATTTGTCAGTGCAATAGTGCTTGTGTCTCAGTTATTTGTATTGTTGTGACCTCTTAGGTTTCTGCATCAGCAGCCCTCATGAATTCTGCCATTTGACTCTGCTCTGTGTACACTATAGGATTATACATTTTGCTACCAGCTCTATATGGTTTCTCACATAAAACCCTGGAAGTGACTGTCCACTGAAGAGGAGCTGCAAACAAAGCTCTGGGGCTGCATCTGCTCCTGGGCAGGCTGTGGACTGTCACACCATAACCTGTACGAAATCAGATGCAATTTTCTTACAAGCGGGTCGTGTAGAGCAGAAACTATTTTTAGGGTTTTTTGTGGTTTTTTTGGTTTTTTTTTAGTATGTGGTTCCTTAGAGTGACTAAAGGACTACTTTGCTCTCAAAGTAGGATGGAAGAGATGTTTTCAGAAGAAGAGATGTGTTCAGAAGGAGGCACACACTTTGTATGGGGAAATTTTCTTTTTTAATTTACAGCAGAAAGAATATAAAGCATTCAGAAAACATTTTCCATATTTTAAGGGCAATTCAAAACATTTTGCATGGTTCCAGCAGCTGAGTTCTTCAACAGATCCATTGATTCAGTGATGCTTTACATGCACAGTTACAAAAATAAAACTTACAAAAGAGAAGACATCTATACTAGTTTTACATGCAAGTCTTGGGGACCCCCCATTGGGCACCAGCTATTGTGTGGAACTGCCATAAGCGTGCAACCAGAGAGGGGGTTCATGTTATATTCTGTATTTCTTTCACACAGTATTACTGCTGTCGAATGTGTTTCACAAAGGAGCGATTCTATTATCAGAAGACAGAAGTTCTGGCTCCTGGCACTTGGGAATTCGAATTTTCCTAGAAAGCTGCACTGACTTATCTTAGGTGAAAATGTTAAGTTCCACAACCAAGAAGAGGGTTCGAAGAATCACTTCACTGCGGGGGAGTGCTCCTCCCTCCCCAGTGACACACTGAAGGGTTACGGCCCGACACAACAAAGCACTTGGGAGCTGAACTGGCTTCAAGCATGCCAGGAGTCCTGGAGCTGTGCTGCAGAACTGTCTGCATGTTTAACAGCCAGTACAGGCTTAAACGTTTGGCTGAAGCAGGATCTAGATTAGTAGATACACCACCAGGCCCATGGATCTGGAAGAGTAATTTGAAATAGCTCTGTATATTACTGAATCTTTTTTTTCTGTAAAGACAAGGAGTTAAAACATTTCCACTGAGGTCACTACTCTTGTTAGGAACAGATCAATTCTATATTGTCACGTATTGGTTAATGGGTGCAATATTTCAGTTTCAAAATGTCAAGAGTTCTTCCAGTACTAATACAGAGCATTTCCAATTCATTCCAAAGGAGATTCTTCAGCATCTCCTGTTTTGGCGCGAGAGGAAAATTTAATGGTTGAAGTTCCAATTGCAGACAGTAAATCGAGGCTACGAGGCTGCCCACAGGCACAGTGCGAGCGCCAGGCCATTTGTTTCGCTTTTTTCCCTTTTTTTTTTAAAATTGACAGGTCATAAAGCAGCAGTTCAGAAATGTACAAGAGAATTCTGATAATGAGCTATAGCACATCTACTGTAATTCAATGCTGGCAGTGAAAAGAAGTAATTAAAAACAGGTACAATTATAGAAAAGGCACCAAGAGCACTGACCCCAGTTTTTTTTGCCACAATCTTTGTTTTTACTCTTCTTTTAAAGACACCAGTTTCAAAGCTTCCTATGTGTGAATATTTTTTGGCTTCACAACAAGCCTTGCGTTTAAACATTGCAGTTGGTGGCCGGGATCAAGCAAGAACAACTATTCCAAAACTAACAACCTCAAATTTACACAAGTTCATTCAGAAATTTTAAACTGCCACGAGCAAGACAAACAGGAGCAGTTTCTGATCTCAGACACATGTACGTGACCCACAAGTAATGACACGGACTTCAGGAGTTTCTTCCCTTACATTCCTGTGTAATGAAGATCAGAACTGGTTCCCATTGTTGAGAATCTGTGACAGTTTCAAATTAGTAGTTCAATTAAAAAAAAATCTAATTTCTTTGGCTCCTCACTATGTGGAAATAGCAATATACCATGACACCCCTACAGGATCAGTTTGCATCTTTTTTTTAAGTTTTACTTAATTTTTTAAAATTTTTTGTGCAATTTTTATTACATTTTCTGACTTCCAGCAGGAGATATGAAAATGTGAAACATATTTTCTACTTTCGTACTATTTATTTTTTTTTTTCATTTTATGTTCATTCTAAGTGTTCTTTATTGGAGTGAGTGTATGGTGTTAAGCTAGATACGTTTTTTTGTACTCTTATGATTATCTGCTTTGCAAAAGTAACTTAATTTTCTTAAGCAATATTAGCATTCACATTACTTGGCACCATTGGCAAAAAAAAAAAAAAAGAAAAAAAAAAGACGGGGGTAAAAAAAAAAGAAGGAAGGAATACATAAATTAAACTCAACTGAACCGAACTCCTGGTAGCCAAAATCAAATGTAAACATATCCTTTTTTTCTTTTTTTTTTTTTTTTAAAGTAATGTTGCTCTGCCTTTTTTTCCTAAGTCTAAATACAGTAGCTCTTTTTTGCCATTTAGTCATGCTTTAGCAAAAATGTTCTTCTAAAGAACATTTAAAATAAAGTTTCTTATAGTGAAATAAAGTTTTTGTTTCATTTTACAGACCATAGCCACTAATGCTTTGCTTTGTTCATTTCTTTTTCTTGAGTTCATGCACATATCTCTTTAATATATACAATATGTACAAACAATACATCCACACTCTTCTCGTTCATTCAGACAAAACTATACAAATAATAATTTTATCTTGCCAAGTTATTGACCCTTTGTGAATAAAATATTTAGTAATTAATCAATATATTCCCTTTCAAATATTTTTTTTCTCATTTTCCATTTCTACCTTCTATATATACAGAAACTGCCCAGATTTTGATGAAATAGCCAAAATAAGAAATTTACTGGCCAGAATGCAGCACCACTGATCTTTAGGTGGCATAAAATGTCCAGGCAACATATGTACGTGACTCTGCAAAATGACAAGAGGTTTGACAAGTACATAAGAGAAAAAGCTACATGTTTTACAAATTATTTGAGAACTTAATTAAAACAATAGTACATGAAGGTAAGGCTAGAAAATAAAGTGCTGAATATGAGAGAAAGTACATGACAGTTGATATGTTTGCAGGTTCTAGTAAAAATACAAAAAAAAAAAGTGTAAAACTTGCTTAAGCTGTTCTCTCCATTCCTCATGCAATACCCGTGTCTCTCATACACCAAACCCCTCCTGTAAGTTCCCACGGGATGTATTAAAAACCTGCAGATTTAAAAAGTTGCATTAAGTGTGCTGTAGAGGTTTAAATAAAACACAAAGGACAGGAGTGCGAAGGAAATGAGGATGCATGGACCCAATAAAGATGTACTGATCTAAGCCCCTCCACTGAGACTCTCAAAGCTTCAGTTTCTTGGAGATGACTGACAGGTGCAGGAACAGCATTCTTGTGTTGCTTGTGCATTCCCACCTTTTCTGAACAATATTTTTGGTATAATATTTGTACAGTTCCACATGTTGTTTAATACAGCCCTATATGAAAAGGATAATTAATCGCTTCTTCCTTCCTTCTCGGAGAATGAAGCAACTCACGATTTCCTCCTGGTGTCTTGTTTTCCCCACGATCCAACAGAAGATTGAGTTCCAAGATGTCTTGCTGAACAAATTAAAAGTTGTCCATGAAAGTGCAAATGCAATGACCAAAACATTACTGTTAAAATCCTGCAGCTGGTATTTCCAGAACTGCAGTGGGTATTTTTGTTGTTGTTGCATGTCTCTGCTAAAAACAGAAAATGAAAACAGTCTGAAAAGCAATGTCACATTGCTACGGGATGCTGCTGCGTATCTTCAAGTTCCTTGGCCTTTTTCAATTCTTTCACTCTGAAAAAACAAAGAGCAGCTATGTAACACTTCCATTACAAATCTCTTGAAGACAGAACAATCAAAAGGATTCATCACTCCAACCTCCCGTGCCGGAGAGGCAGCTCTCAGAGACACCACAGGAGGGTAACACCTTCCCAACACCATAAACAGTTGGAAGTGCAAGAAGGGGCCACTTAAAAATACAGACATACATGTCTGGAGAGACACTCTTGGTTCCAGCTACTGCTTTTCCCCAGTATTGGCAACTACAGCTGGGCTTCATTCTGGTGTCAGCCTGATTACTTGGAACGTTTCCTGGACTGCTGTTCCCTGCCTGATCCTGCAGCTGCTTCCCATTGTCATGGCAAAGGGTTTGTTCAGTGCTGACCCCTTTTCTCCACACACTGCTGAGGCAGTGACAGCACAACGGGGGAAAATCAGTCTGTCCAGCTTGGAAAGGAAGCCTGGTGTTGATAGAGAACCTCACATAAGAAAGTGTTTATGTAAAAGCAGAAGAAGCGATATGGGTGTGAAGAAAGACACTTTGTTTCACAAGTCTCCAGCTGCTGTGCCTGTGTGTTTTATCATGCTGTTGGCAGTATGTTGGTATGTTTTCCCATCAGTGCTGGATGCTGTGTGCCAAGGGAGATGTACCTACAGTGTGGAAGTCTCTCTTCCTACATGTGGCCTGATGCCCCAGTTCTCAACTTTCTCAAATGCATGCCATACATTACCTCCTCTAACTCATCAACACAAGAACTAAACTCTGAGATTTTTAGGGTTCTCACACTAAACCATCACTGAAAGCTGAAAAAGTTAAAAATTGTACTGAAGGATGAAGAGAAGAGAATCATTTCAATCCCACCAAGTGAAACAGAGCTCTGCACTGGAGCTGGGGCAGCAGGAAACCTTCTGCTCAGGCTGAGAACCTGGCTGTGTGTCAGTGCAGGCTCCCTGCAAAGGAGCCAGACCAAATCCAGAGGCATTCCTGTGCTGTCCCAAGGGTGCCCAGCTGTGCTTGGGGCTGGCTCTGTCTCTGCTTGCAGGGAGTTCTGCAGTGACATCCCTTTGCCACCTGCCTCCACATGTCTTCCCCTCTGCTCCTGCAAGGGGAAGTTCCCAGCAAAATTGGAGCAGATTGCAGCAAAAAAAAAAGGTGATTTAGCTAAGCGTGTATAGGCTCAAGTGCTCACATGACATTGCAAAAACTTTAAAGGACAAGTAACAAAACACAGTTACGAAAAATAGTGTCAGAGATGCAAGTCTGTGTAATGCAACCAGCTACAAGTGGAAGAATTTAACACAGCCCAAGTAAATAAAAATAAGAGAACATGTCAGGAGAGCTGAGCAGCAGCAGTGACAGTTTATAGCTACTGTGCATAGACTTACACCCACACATCTTTTGGCTCTTGCACCAGCCTGCTAATATAAGGATACAATGAAGGCTATAAATGGATCTCTATAAATACACCTCCATTTCACCATTTATTCCCTTTTCTGCATGTACTATTAATCAGAACCACAGTGAAAAGGGAGCTGGCTGCTTTTACCTCTGTTTTAGCTGACTTAAAGGCTCTAGCACTCAAATGCATTCTCAGTATTTGTGAAATGTGGCCAACAGGGGTCAAACCAGACTAACCTGTGTGCAGGTTAGACCTGTGTTAATTATCCCAATTCCACTGTTGGAGAATATCATGTATGGAAAGACAGAGGTCTCTGCTAGGCCAAACGCACACTGTGTGCTCAGAGTCTGAAGGCCACTGCTGGAGAGGCCCTGACATTCCTGAAATCTGAGCCCAGCAGAGCAGCCCAGCAGCTCTCCCAGGTGAAAAGGAATGCTCTGGTCCCCAGGCTGAGGAAGGGACAAGGCAGCCAACAGCACCAGGGGTTCTCAGTTCCTACTTGGACAGTGCTGTGCTGAGCCTGACTGCCTGCTACTTTACAGAGAAATCTTTACAGGAGCATTTTGGCTCCACACAAGCTGGTGTCTAAAAGAGCCTGTTGACATCAAGAGAGTCAGCACTGCACAGAAGGCAGCAACAAGCCTCTACTCAGGCTGACAGCCTGAGTTCTAAGTTCACTGGGGTTCTTCATGCTGGGTACAGCCAGATCCCCTTTTCATTGCAGGAAACATAGGAGGGCTGACAGAGTAAGCCAAAACAGTCATAAATCACAAGTTACTCATCTCCAGTGTATCTACTTTTATTTTCTTGGAGCAGAAAAGCAGCCTCTCCCTTGATTTTTTAACTAATATTTCTAGTAGTGCACCATTTAGAAGCAGGAGAGCCAGAATCCCTGGTGCTGTGCTAGAAAAGGTGTTGTGCTTCTGTGCAATGGACAATTTTAAAGGCTTAGATTAGCTGTGTTTAAGATACCATCAATTAATGCATGATTTGCAGTGCAACTTCCAAGTGTTTTCTGTTGCACTTCAATACTGTAATGTAAAATTAACCTGTTATTATAGATCTCTCACTGAGAACATGCACATTAAATAAGCTGGTGGCTCTTTCACTGAGACATGCTATTCCTTACTTTAGCACTTCACATGCAAGGGCTACACTAATGAAGCACTTTTACTGGAAGAATGCAAAACATGCTTTGCTGCAAACTTCAACCTACAGCATGCAGTATCTGTACTGGTGCAGAACTATTGCATCTGTTTGCCTGGAACACACATGCCAACAGAAGTTAATTACTGCAGCACTCAGCATTTGCACTAAAACGGGTCCTGTTCAGAAACAGAGAATCACAACATCGTAGAATGTAAAGGGTTGGAAGGGACCTTCAAGCTCATCTAGCCCCAACTCCCCTGCCATGGGTAGGGAGACCTTCCACTGTCCCAGGTTGCTCAAGACCATATCCAGCCTGGCCTTGAATTTCCAGGGATGGGGCAGCCACACTTCTCTGGGTAACTTATTCCAGTGTCTCATAATCCTCACAGGAAAAAAAAAAATCTTCTTAATAGCTAACCTAAAGTTCCCCTCTTTTAGTTTAAATCAATTACTCCTCATCCTATCACTACAGTTCTGGATGAAGAATCCCTTTTCAACTTCCCTGTAGCACCCTCCACACACTGGAAGCTGCTGTGAGGTCTCTATACAACCTTTTCTTCTCCAGGCTCAGCATGCCCAACTTTATCAGCCAGTCTTTGTAGGGGAGGTGCTCCAGTCCTCTTACCAACTTCATGGCATCCTTTGGACTTGCTCCAACAGTTCCACATCCTTCTTATGTTGGGGACACCAGAACTGTGTGCAGGACTGTGACCAAAGCCAAGCAGAGGGCAAGAATCCCTTCTCCCCTGCTGCCCACGCCCCTTTGGATGCAGCCCAGGACACAACTGGTTTTTCAGTGCTACTCATGGGGAGTTTTTCATCAACCATGACCCAAGTATTTTTTGACAAAGCTGTTTTCAATCACTTCTCCACCCAACCTGTCTGTGTGCGTGTCGAGATTGCCCCGACCCATGTGTAGGACCTTGCACTTTGTTGAACTTCCTGAGGTTCACACAGTCCCACCTCTCCAGGTCCCTCTGGCTCCATCCCTTCCCTCCCGTGTGTGACTGCACCACAGAGCTCAGTGTTGTCAGCAAACTTGCTGAGGGTGCCCTCGATCCCACTGCCCATGGCACTGACAGAGATGTTGAACAGCATCAGCCCCACTACTGACCCCACTTGTCACTGGCCTCCATGTGGACCATGAGCCACTGACCACAGCTCTTTGCATGTGGCCATCCTGCCAGTGCTTCATCCTTAAAACCATGTTCCTCCAGTTTAGAGACAAGGATGTCATATGGGACAGTGCCAAACAGTTTACATTTGTAACACTTTCCTTGGGTCAGCTGGGATTTGCATCATTTACATGCAGGTGTAATAATTACTGCTGAAAAACACAGACACAAAATAGTACAGAATTTCGCTAACGGTATAAACTGAAATCTGCCACGAGTACACTACTCGAAGATGTTTAGTATGTAATGGCTTAAAACAAACCCTGCATTCCACAGCATTTACACACTTAGGCCTCAAGATGATAACCATCCACATTCACTAAGCTACCATATTTTTCTATTTACTAATCTCTTTGTTCAATGCAATAGTGTGTGTGCGTCTCACTGCAGATGGGAGTGCAGGTAGGTACCATGAGTCCTTCATTCCATTAACACACTGCCTGGTAAATATGGGAACTTGCAGTCTGCAGCTTTCAGTCTCTCCTCCTCTCTCCAGAGCTGGCCCTGGGATGCCAGGGAAGTTCTTCCTTCTCCTTGGCAGTTGATACAGGGCAGCCCTGCTCACCACGGGCTCTGCAGCAGGCACAGCCAAGTGAACTGAAATACCTCCAAATGTTACCAAAAATGGAACCAATCCATGGCCAAAGTATCACTGGGGAAGCTCTGAGGCGTTATTGTGAACACCATGCTGCTTCCTCAAACCACGACAAACACAAGGTGCCAGAACCAGTGCATGCACCAAAGTAATCAATTTATTCTATCTGAAATGCTTTATCAAGAGAATCTAAAACTAATTATCTTCAACCAGTTAATTCTTTCTTGCACAGTCTGCACTGCAGCCTTTCCTGTGTCTTAGAAGTACTTTCAGTCTTTTCTTAACTCTTCTTGAGTTCCTCACTCAGTGGCGCTTGATTTGATCACAACAATATAAAGTCCAATAACAGGGACTGGTATTTCCTCTTCATTAATACTTGGTGTAATAAACCCTCAAAATTTTCAACTGCAGTTAAAAAATACAGGTTGACCAGGGAAGAATTTTGGACAAATTAGAACCCTTGAGAATAGAAATCCTCTGAGTAAGCGCTGCTGGGAGAGATTTTAAGAACATTATAGCACTGTCTTCATGCCAAAAGGCAATCTTCTTTGGTTAACATTTTTCCAGTCATAAACTGAGGCAGGGAAGAGAACCAAAGTGTAGCATTAACAAACTGCTGTAAGTAAAAGAACACTACTGGGATTTATAGAATTGAACAGTAAAAAGAATGTTCTTAGAGAAGATGTTTCAACCCAGACTTGCAGCGAGACTATTTTTTTAAACAACAGAGGAAATGAGGGCAATGAAAGTGACAGCAGCAGGCCAGGTGCTGCTGGATGATGTGCAGACCTCTCCAGGAGTCTACAAGCACTGTCATGCTGGCTTGGATCACTTCTGGGAGTGCTTCCCTGAGCTGAATGGGGGCTGGAGTGAAGACTGCTCAAGTGATGCTCAGCTGTGAGTGGAGCACCCCAGAATGGGAAACAGGCCCTGGCTTTTGCAGGTCTCCAAACAAAATGCACCATCCTATGCCAGCAGCTGTGAAATCATGCACAAACCTGATATATATAAGTGTATATCTGATTTTGCTCTGGTGAAGCCTTGAACAAACACCTCCCCAGATAACATATTCTCCAGACAGTAAGCGCTTCTAAGGCACAGAGTTATTCCCTCTGCAAGTGCTGAAGAGCAGATGGAAGGAAAAAGCACGTGCAATAGAGATGACCACTGCTAAGGTGTCTGAAATCACAGCCGTGATGCTGACATACAGAAAGGGAAGAGAAGATGATTTCAAACATGAGCTTTGAACCCTGATTCTTGGGAGATACATCTGGTTCCCAAACTGCTCCAGCCAGCCAAAGTTTCTGCCCCTCACACCACGTTGCTCACTTGGACAGTGTGCATCAGTATGTGCTGAAGCAATGTAGAAAGCAACAGCCCCAGCAAGTGGCAGCTCCTCTCCCCGTGCCCTCCCCAGTCCTGTATGGGTGTCAGCAAATGAACCAGCCCTACCCAGAAAAAGTCACAGCAAACAATGGCTTCATGGGTAAAGCATAACACAAAGCTGCTTCATCAGAGTGACTCCGTAATGCCCAGCCAGGGAAATGCTGAATGAGTCTGAATGCTGAAGATCAGTTTACAGGACAGGGTGCAAGAGCCAGAGAAGGATGGCTGGCAAGTTACCTGTTGCTCTGAGAGCTGAAATGGCCTGTGGGATATTTAAGACAAGGGAAATCTTGCCTCTTTCCAGATACCTCATTTAGGCAGCAAAACAAAAAAGACAGAAAGGCCCAATAAGAATGACACCCCAGAGCATGTGGTCTGCAATTTAATACACACATCTGAACTCCAAATACATTCAGTCCCTGCAAGAGGTAAATGAAAAAATAAATTACTTTGAAAACTTTTGTTGCAGGTACAGTGATGCATATCCCAATATGACATTTTCACACATCATCCTGAACTCTAACAAATGGGACTTTCCTTCGAAATTTTTCCCCATTGTCTATCTCACTAAGAGAGGCAAGAAACCAGGTAACTCAATGCAATGTCTGCTGCATGGCACAGATAAAAACCACATAAAAAATACAAGCCCTAGACGCACGGGAGTAGGAAAAGGTTTGTTGCTAAAATGCCAAAAGAGGGAAGCATATGCAGAGAACAACAAAACACAGCAGATGTTTATTCAAGTATTAAATGCAGCTGTACTTACCAGAGATTACTTCAGATGCTACACACTTACTCCCCAAAACTGGAGAGCAGCATTTAATCACACTGTGAGAACATTGTGGGATAAGGGGGCCCTATTTGTACATGGAAAGTGAATGAAGAGTTTTTATTACTCATGATCATGGGTAACAAGTGCACTTGTTCTGCCCCTCAGAGGACAGAAGTTTTGCTGTAGGCAGAAGGTGACTGACTCGTCATCCCCTTGAGATGGGAAAGACTTGCTCCTTGTGATCTCCTCCAGATCATCTCCTGCCAAGGGTAGGGCAGAGAGGGTCACACTGCAGGCAGCTGTGCAATTTGTTCACCTCTACACCTAGACTGGGAGCAAAGCTCTCTTTTGCAGGAGGCTACAGAGGATGGTTTGACTGATATGAAGGCAAATATGTGTAGGGGAGCACAGTGAGTAGCTGAAATCCCTCTACTGAAGCAGGTTTCCTTGAGATGGAAACTTAAAGGCAACAGCAATTGGATGGGTTTTTTTGCCCCTAAAACGTATTTTAATTTCTACTGCAGAAGGATACCAAGTCTTGTCTCCCAAGAGTCGGCCAGTAAAATCTCCTGCCTCTCCCTCTTTACTGATCCTGGTGTAATATCACCCAAAGAAATCCAGAAAAAAAAAAATCACTCAGTTTGGAGAGGTTTTAAAACTGGAACCCAGGAGCAAATGCTGTGATCATGTACCTGCACGCTCAAGAGCACATGTACAGAAAACACCCAATCTGTGTATTAGACATTCCCTCAGCACAAGGGGCTGTGTCAGCCTGTGCACATCAGCAAGCCTGGGAATACTCTTGGTGTTTGTGCACTCCACCAAGAAACACACACAGGGTGTTACCAGAATGCAAAGCAGCAAAGAACATTTTGCCATTACAGACTTACTTTTGGCAGAACAGCAGCCAGTACATTTTGAGATAGCTCACAATTTACCTTTTCCAGACAGAGAGCCACCCCACTTCCACATCAATCACACATCATTGGTCATTCCAGGCAAAATCTGCAAATGCTACCAAACTTCCAGAATCTGCTTCCTGCTAGTTTTTCATATGCTGTCACATACACAAAGCCTTAAAAGTGCAACTGTTTCTCCTCCAACACTGACAACTGGCCCCTGCTGACAGCAGCCCCTGCAGAGCCTGTCGTCAGAGCACATCTGGGCCTTTGCTCTCATTTCACCCAATTCCTACTTCATCTTATTAGGAAAAACTCTAAAACTTGTAAAAAAAGAGGACATGCAACAAAAAAATGGTAGCATAGAAGTCATCATTTGGAAACAAATGTCATTAGCTGCTGTTCTTTTGTTAGCCTAAACAGTTAAACAAATAATGGTGTCTCCAGCAGGCTCAGACCCAATTCATGCTCTCACTCCTGAGTCTTGAAAATCACCTCTGCAATTCCAAGTCAATAAAACTCCGTCATCAACAATGCAGTTTTCTTTTTACATTACATGGAAGCAGGGGTCCAGGCCACCCCTCCCTTGCTGAAAACAGAAGCAGTAAGCACACAAAATGGTGATGTTTCTGGCAGCAGTTTTTTACACAAACCCTGCTGTCCTAACAACCTCTCAGGTGCAAGATGGAACAGAGCAGCCTGCTAGCAGCTGAGGCACATGCCTTGAGAGATCTATCATGGGAATTCTCCCACTGATACCTAAAAATTTTTAGCTTCTTCATGTATTTGTAGCTTTTTAGGTTTCTAACATATAGTTTTATAGTTTCTAGCAATTTCTTAGCATTTTTTACACTTTAAAACAATAGCTAACCCTTTTTAATACATTATGTCACCTTAAATTCTATTTAGTCTTCTTTTCAAGAAAAGCATTTCTAAGAAGGACATCTTGTTTTGCACCACTGTTTGAGAGTCAAAACAAGATACAGGGCAAAGAACCTCCTGGAGACACTCCAAGGGGCAGGCCCAAGGGTGGAACTGTTGAATTTACCTGCTTAGATACACTAATTAATTAACCTTACAAAAATTGTAGAAATCCTACACCACACATGCTCATACCTATGTTTTCTGCACCTGAATGCTTTCACTAAAGAACTGCTCTTTATATTACCACTTTCATATTGTTTGGAAAGCTTTTTATTCCAGGCAACACCACCTCTTACCACCTTGCTGCCTCGCAGCCAACCAGCTGCTAACATGACTGAGCACACAGTGGGTTTTTCATGCTGAGAATTAAGACTCCTGACAGATGTTCTCTTGGCACTTACTATAACACAGTTACAGCACCTTAATGTTTTTGGTTTCTTTTTTTTTTTCCCAATATGTGGATTAATAAAAATAAGCTAACAGCTGTCAAAAAGCTGGCCCTATAACACAACCAGACGTGTAACTTACCAAAGACCAACTTACAGAAGATAAACACTGGTGCTTAACCACCTTGGGGAGTAAAAAGCAGTGTGAGGAGCTCTCCAGCTTCATCTGGCACAGGCAGAAATAAACACCCATTTAGAGTAGGCTGCACCTGCAGTGCAGCTTCCTATGATCTACCCTGAATGCTGTTGCAGTCCATGACAACAGAACTCACTAAGTGTGTGTGAGTGTGCAGACCCTGTCAAATTCCAACATCTACTCACAGCTGTTTTGGAAACTGAAAAAATACCCCACCGACAACGCCATCTAAGCATGCCCATGATGAATATACATGTCCTTTTTCACACATTCATGCACTGGTAACATCTACTGCAGAGCTCTGTCCTGTTACAAAAGCAGCAGTGTTAGTCATTGCAGTAGGGTTAGTTTATACAAGATTCTTTCATATAATTAATGGAGGTGAAACTTACTGGCATATCTCGGCTGCAGCCCCATGCAAGCAAGCAGAAAGCAAATATATTTAAAATGGAAGAGAGGAACTGGCTAGCAGGCAGCTACACTCACCCTTTTGTACAGCCTATGGTCCACCAGAGGGCTTCAGAGTGCAAAACAATACCAAAGAGCCATTAGACACACAGGGCAACAACCGTACCTTACCCAGAGCTTCACTTCAGGGAGGAGGAGACAGCACTTCTGCTCGCCTGGAGAGAAAGATCCCTTCCCACTCCTGCCTATGGGGCTCCTCCTTACCAGGGAAGGGCAGTCCTGTGTGTTTAGGTGCTTTAGGGGATAAAGTTATAAGCAAGTAGAAAAAAACAAACGCTGTCACCCCCGTGGCTTTTCTAGCTGCATCCTGCCTTCCCTGGCAGCAATCACCTCTTTTCTATCTCATTCCAAATGCTACTCCATAGAACACACTGGAGATCATAACTCCATCTTAGCAATGGTCTAGATATCCCCTGGAAGAGTGAAAGTTTCCTACAATTCAGAGAAAGAACAGGAAAGAGGAGGTTACCTTCCCAGTGCAAGCTGACTGTACCATACATGAATTCAGTTCAGCAAATCCAAACCCATTTGGAGCTCCCGGATTTCCTTGCAGCTCTAGATGTGTCACATCTGGGGATCACTAAGCAGGTGGAATCTTTCCAAAATCATTAACTATGAAAAGCTCTGGTTCTGCCTCAGGACAGTGAGCCTGGAAGCAGCTCAGCTCACAGGAGGTGTTAGGGGCAAGCTTTAGGCTGGAAGTTAGTTAAGTACAAGCTGACAGGTTTGGGCACCATGGGAAGATGGGTGAAGCTCTCCTGGGAGGCCAGGAAGTTTCTGTTTCTCATTCTCAACAAACACTTCTGTGACAGATCATGTTGATACCATGTTATGCTGATGCATGTTTTTCACCAGGTTTTTGAGAATATGACAATAGATGGATAAATATGGGGGGTTTTGTTCAAAGTCAAAAGGAAACACTGTATGTCTGACAATCAGAATGACTCCTGCTGATGAGTGATCCCTTTTGTCTCCATGACACTCAGCTACTAGAGCTCCAATATCTTCTCTAAGAGTATATTCAACTAAAACTTACGTATTTTCTGATTTTCATCAACATCTATGCATCCACTACTAAGAGCTCCAACAGCAGAACCTCTCATTAACTCTCCCAAAACACCTGAAATACCTTCTGGTCAGGCTACAAACATTAAGTTGAGGAGATCAGACCCTCAAAATGATCAAAATCACATTTGAGATATTAGGCCTTTGTGCCAAAAGGTTATTAAGCAAAATAGGACAAGATGACCATTTAAGCTGTTCTGAATGCAAGCAGACAAAAAGTTCTCATAATTGGTTTAAAGTAGACTTTGGAAAAAAACCCCACCAAGCACATGGTTGCCAGGGGAAATCCTGAATAAATCTCACCTAAAGGCTACAGAGTAAGCTCTTGAGAGTAATTTTTTGGCTCAGCAACAGAATCTGCTCATGGACAAAAACCTAGGTTTGAAACCATTCAATTTTTCAAAGGTTGAATTTCTGAACTTTAAGCATTTACTGCCTTGTCTCTTAGCTCACTGTCCTTTCAAAAGACTGCAAAACTGGCTTTTGCAGTCTCTTCCCCCAGCTCTATCAACTGGCAGAAATCTGCTACAAGATCCTGTTTGTTTGATGTTCCCGTGACGTTCCCTTTTCTCGCACTCCCCCAGATTTTCCAAAAATAGTTGTAATTTCTATCCCTTGCACTGACAAGGCACTGTGGTTTAAAAAGTGGCTTCACAGTGCCATTTTTATACTACAGAGCATTAACTAACATTAGGTATTAGCTGTCATGGCTCACCCCTGGATGTTCAGGAGCTTGGGTGGCTGAAGTGTTTCTTTCTGGAGACTGGGGCTTTCTGAAATTCTTGTTTATAGCAGCAGTGTGCTAGTTTTGAGTAATACAGGAGGAGACTGCAATGAGATTTCAACAAGCAGAAAGAGTGTGGGGGGCTCTTAGCCCAGGTACCAGTCCCATCCTCATGAGCTCTACCCTGTGTGAGTATCACATGGGAGACTGAAGGAATATAATTAGGACACTTACACAGAGGTAATCTGAAACTTAACTTAGCATCCTAAGGTTTATTACTCTATCCTTAGGAAGAGGTAAGCAAGAAAACTCAGGCAGGGAGGAATAGTGTTGTTATTGAGACACAAGAAAATTCAGAAAGCTTGAGGAAGAGCAGGTGAGAAGGAAGCAATTCCACCTGGTACACCAGTGTACCTGCACCACAAGAGAGCTAAGAAAGAGGGTTGCAGAGCCAGGTTTGGGAAGGAATGGATGCGGGTGCTCTCACCAGGATATGGCTGTGCCAGGGGAAGTGCAGGGATCTGCCCCTCAGGACAGGGAGCAAAGAAGCAAAAGGTCAGTCTGAGTCAGCTGAGATGCTGGAGCAAGTGAGGCTCTGTTCTACTAAGTAGAGATGATCTGTAATTACCAGTATTAGATTTTCCTTTACAGTTGTTTACACAAGCAAAAAGCTTCTAGTTTGTCTTCCAAATCCTGCGTGGTAATGAAGTTCTCAGAACCTGATTTGCTTGGTGTTTGTGACTGCCTGCAGAGAGAAGAGGCACCAGATCCCTGTGTGGTTCCAGCAGCCAGAGGAGAATGAGGGTCTGTGAGACACTAAAGCAGTGTGACCCCAGGAACACAGATGCAGCCCAAGTGTATGGAGCATGAAGTGTACACTCTGTTGGAAAATGCCTTCCTGCTTGCTACAGCTTTTTTAGCATGCAAGAGAAAAATAGGGAACAAGACTCAAACCTGTCACATCTCTAAACAGTTCTATATATCTAGTAAATTTATGTATTTTTCAAGTAGGTTCTGAATGCTGGTTTTGTCATTTTGGTAAGGCTTGCTTTCACTTTTAGCATTTATCAAGGCCACAATGCTCCTGTTCAAATCTGTCAATTACTAGTAATAGTTACATTAATGCAGTTTTAAACTCTTATGATTGCTTGGAGAGAACATGCAACAATAACCCTGTTATCATTTCTATTTTAGAAGGAAAAGCAAGGCAGTTTTGAAACATGGTTAACATCTTCAGTGGAGGCAAGTAACTTTTTCCTTTTGCTGCATTCTAGCCAAGAACCATGGACAAATTCCCAAGCAATCACAATTGTACAAAGTGCCCAGGGACACGGGACAGGACTGCACTGCTGCAGAAATTCAAGCACTGCATAATCTGATGTGAGCCAGAGACAGCCTAATGACAGTGAATCCCCCCTGCTCCTGAATTTCTGCCTGGAACTCCCCAAGAGCTAAACCCATCCCTCAGGGATGCCCAGAGCAGCAACCATGCTGCTGGAGAGAGGAGACTGACCCTGGGTCTGGCCTGCAAACTTCAGTGGTGCAAATGAACAAGGTCTCTCTACAAAGGGAAGAGGAGACACTGAGAAAGAGGAAGGCAACAAGCTGAAGTCAAGAACTGTTGGAATCATTGGCAATTTAAGCCCTGCAGAGTCTGTGTTACTCAACAGCTGGAATCTTAAGTGAGCCCTGTTTAGAGTGCATGGCACATCCTGGGTGTTGGTGGGAACCCCAGGGACACAGCCAGACTGGAGGCATTGTCTGGGCCTGTGTCTGAGTTGGCTCTAAGAGCCTCTCAGGCTGACCCCAGAGACCCCATGGATGGAAACCTGGCACGTGGCTCCCCCAGGGACTGCCTAGATCTCAAGCAGATCTGAGAAGATACAGAAGTTGTGGGCCTCCAGGACATGCTGCACAACAAACACAACAAAACAACCCCTTTGGTCTCTTCCATATGCCCTGCCAAAATGAGAAGTCACTTGTGCTTCTTCATCAATGACTGTGGCTGTTTCAAGAGCACTTGGAATCAGCCTGGGAAGTACAAAGCCCTCTTTCTTGTCCACATAAGTTACTTCCCACTGAACCTGCAGGTACTTCCATAGCATGAGCCACACTGACCTCCTGCAAAGCACAGATTTGAAATCCTGCCATAAGGACTGAGTCTGTTCCTAAAATCAGGAGTCTATCCTCTAAGAGCTCTCCTTGTTAAATGTCACTGGACTGAACTAAACACGCTTCAAAAATGCATCAGGTGTGACCAGCCCCTGAGTGGATGAAATGCATGGGTAGTGAGAATGGGGTGGGCAGAGTCAGAAACATCAGGATTCACCACTGTCTAGGCAACGTCCCAGTTTGCAACTTGATCATATAGGGGATCCCTTCAGCTAAAACCACCCTGCTGGTATGGCAGTGCTGGCTGCCACAGGGGAGCACTCTGGCAAGCCTGTGCTGTTCCCACACTGGCAAGAGGTGGTTCACTTTTTGTCTGTGGAGTGGCTGAGGTGAACTAACCTGTGCTGCTCTGCTGCCACATCCCACCTACCCACACTGAAGAGAACACGCACTTGAGGAGAGCCAACCAAATGATTCTGTGACCAAACTAAAGGCATTTCCAGTACACACCAAATGTCATCACTTTCTGCACTTTCCCACATACCATGTGTGTTTTGGGCGGCACTCAGAAGCTGTAGCTATGATTTAACAAGCTTTTTTTCAGACTTCCTCAAGGCCAGCTTTTAAAGTCAAACAACCTGGGCTGTTTCACATTATAAGCAATGGAGCTGTACACAGTTCTCTTTCAGCAACAGTGCTAAGTTAAAGATTTCATTTTTGACAGTGCATCTTGGAAACAGCTCAGCTTTGTTCTTTCATTAAAACATCTGCAGTGAGCTGGTTTTATTACATCTACATGGCAGACACACTTGAATATTGTCACATTGCTCTAAGGAGGGGCAGATACCAAAAGATAGCGTCATACCTGTGGCGGCAGCGTCGTAAAAACCGCATAATCTTGCGAGCAGCTTGATCCTGTTTCTTGGTAAGCAGACTGCTTCTAAACACAAAAAACCCCAACACTGAAGTGTAGGCAAAACTGGGGAGAACAATACTAAATGCAAGAATAATTATCCTATGAACCACAGTCCTTTTCCCACTGGCCCCTGCCTGTGAAGCACAGCACAGCCTCCAGGAGCATAAAAACAACGTATCAAGATCCCAACAGCATCAGCACCCCCGGGGCTCACCTGAGTTTCTGCTGCACGATGGTGGCTGCCCGACGGTTTTGCCTCCTCTTGCCACACTCTTTGTAGCTGCGATAGTACTGCTGGATCAGCATCGCGGCTCGTCGGCTCTGCTGGAATTTTTTCTGCTCATAGTAACTTCGGAATTTGCTCTGAATAAGAATGGCAGCTTGCGTCATCTTTTTATAAAGTGCATACTACAACAGAAACAAAGAGAAGCTGAGGCATCCCAGTAAGACCAGTAAGAAGCAGGTTCCTATGGTGAAAGGCTCTTGAGCTACTAAGACGTGATCAGAAGTAAATGAGTATCTATTTCCTGACTGGGAATTGTGTAAAAAATGGTGACAGCAAACTGGAACAACTGTAAGATTAGGGGCAGAACTTAGTCTGCATCAAGAGAACAACTATCTGTTTTTCTGCATGTTGAGCAGTTTGACTGGATTAATGGAATCACAGAACAGTTTGCACTGGGAGAAATCTTTAAAGGTCATCTAGTCCAACCCCCCCAACATGAAAAGAGAGATCTTCAAGGAGATCAGACTGCCCAGAACCCCATCCAGCCTGCTCTTGCATGTTTCCAGGGATAGGGCATTTTCCCCACTGCTGGGCAACCTGTGCCAGTGCCTCACCAGCTCCACTGTAAAAACGTTCTTCCTTTTATCTAATCTGAACCTACCCTCTTTTAGTTTGAAACCATTACCACTTATCTTATTGCAACAAACATCTGTCCCCATCTTTCTTGAAAACCAAACAACCCCAACAAACCCCCAAAACCACAACAGTTATGTCTAATACTGAGCCTAAGACACAGTTAAAACTAAATCTCATTAGAAATCTCTAACAAGCATCCAATGAACGCAAAAATTTGCATGAGCAGTCACACACTTCCCAAATTCCATCTAGCACTGTATTTTTTCTAGCCCAGTGATTCCAAGTAAAGCAAGCACAAACTCTTAAAAAGAAAATCTTTATTCTACATCCTTTTCCTCTGACAGCATGCAAGGTGATGACCACTTAACAGAAACCATGTGCATTCATGCATATTTTTAAGTCCTTTCTAAGATGGAAATGTAGAATAATATATAAAAGTTGCACTCATACTACTATAACAGAGGTTTTCAGTGTTTGCTGATCTTACTTTGGTAAGTTTTAATACTTTCAAAACTGATGTGTCTATTGTTCCTGGATATCTTATCAGCTTTGACTTCTGCTCACTTTATCAGACAGACAAGTAGCAGCTACTGCCCCGTACAAGGTACTGTCCTAACATATCTCAGTATTTTCCACTCTACTGGGACCAAAAACCCCAAAAGCAAACAAACAACCCTCCCAAAATAACCCCAAAGCAAAAAAATCCTCCAATATCATCACAGACCACCATTTACCAAATTTCACTTTTTGGAATTGAAGCAGTCATTAGGAGCAATTATATTTTGCCATTATTAATTTCTATTGGGTTTTTTGTTTTCTTCTTTTTTCTTTTTAACGTTTTTTAATTAACGGATCAGATTGTGACTTTAAATTCACTGTTTTAAATAAGTCCACTCATGGGCTGGTAATGGTTCTCCTTCAAAGTTTTAGCCCAGATGGGACTTCTGTGGCTGAGTTACAAACCCCTGAACAGAAGGGTTTAAATACAAAACCGTGCTGTGAGCTGTGACTGTTCCAATCCAGTCACAAACCCACACTGATCAGTGCAGTAACAGATCAGAGGAATAAGGCACGTGGAAGAGAAATTAGCAGTCACTGCATATACCAGACCCCAGTATGTTTGCATGCAACTCTAAGACCTGAGTAGCTGTTCCCTGTCCTCCTCTTGTTCCCTTCTTCTTTCTCGGAAGGGGATCAGTGGAGATGTCACCTAAACTCTTCCCCAAAGAGGAAAGCCTTGGTGAGCTCAGTGTCCCAGAGCTCAACCCACTTGTTCTGACAGAACAGTCCTCAGCCTGACACAAAACCACACAGCAGGGAGAAGCTGTGGATGGAGCATCACCCCAAGGACACACTCTCTCCAGGAAGAGCACACCTTGCCTCCTGGTAACCCTGAGAAAAGCTCAATTGATTCTAGAATCTGATGAGATCAAGATTTTGCACAGCTGGGAAACCCATCTTTACAGCAGAGAATTGCTGACTGTGAACAGTTTAAGACTGGCATCAACAGCTGTGCCTCCAGCACGAGCAGCAATGTACTGAGATGTTGGTCTTAGGAATTCAGCACACAGTATTCCAAAGATGAATGGTCGAAATACTTCAACTGGCAAGCAGAATGCAGAGGACATTGGCTCACAGGTGGGATAAATGTTCTGTGCTCTCCATATGCCAAGGCAAAGGTCACCAAGTGACAGCTGATCAGGAGCACCTGGGCAAAGCCTGTCCTCTGGAAACTGGCTGCAAAACCTTTCCAAGCAACTCAGCCCATCCCTGCTCATGGGTGCTGATAAACTGTGGCACAGCAGTCTCTACGCAACTCCCAGAAAGTCTGGTTTGTCAGTGATTTCTCAACCACAGGCATTTATACGTGGATACTATTAAAACATTTATTCCAAAATGCCAGGTTCTCCTTGTTTATACTGAGTGTGAAAGTTAGTGACCCATGGGGAACTGTTTCCAAAATAGTGTTTGTATTTGTATTACCTTCAAGGCTATCCAAGTAAGCTTGGGGAGAAACAGAAAAATACATAGTTAATGTTAGTTCTGCAAATAAAGAATGGAAAAAAAAAATCAAACCAAAAATACCCAAACAATCTTCTTTCAAAAAGAAGTGATTTGTCAAGCAGTTTTTGAAAAGAATTAAGCTTTTGAAAGGAATTAAGCTTCCCTACTACAGGGAGCATCACTCCAGAATGAAAGCCATGTGATGGGTTGGATGTGAACCATAATGCAGTCACCTGACATTAGCAAGACTTCCCAAATAAATGTTTTTGAGGGTTGTAAAAGCGCAGAGGTGCCTTGCCTCACTTTCTGTTCACATGCTGCCAGGCATTAGACAGACTGTGTCTAGCAGGGTAGAGTGCAAAGAGGGATGTGGGCTCTAGTCCTCACCAAAAAAACCCCAAACCAAACAACAACAACAACACCACCCAAAACAAAACAACAAAAAAAACCCCCAACCAAAAACGAAAAAGGAAAGGTATCTTCTTTTTCTGGGGTTGAGAACTCAGCCTGAAAACATCAGACCAGACCAGAGTCTGTAGAACAGTCTCAGTCCTGGAAGAACTTACATCAAGCTACAACATATGACTTCCCATAGTTTAAAAGTTTAGTATGTGCAAAATAAAGCAACCTATTTTTCATCTTCACCTTTATCAAAAGGTAAAACCAACTTCAATTTCACAATGAAATTTGGCAAGCAACTAGTCGGAGAACAGTCTCCTCAGGCTGTAGCATGCATAAAGGCCAATATGGAATACATCACAGCCCTCCATCTCACAGCAAAAAAACACAGGCATTATCACAAACAAATTTCAAGGATTCCCTCCAAAACTAAGATTCAGAACACAAATTTTCTTCCCTTTTCAGTTTTGCCTGAGCAAGGTATTTCATTACTGCATGCATACAAGAGGAACAGTGGGACAATGCCCCCTACAAGGGCTGCATTCCTGGCACTTACATGTGCTTCATTAAGTTTCACTTTCTTGATTACCTGTTTGTACTTTCGGTAGCAACGCTGAATAACAGCAGCAGCCACCTCCTGCTGTTCCCGGAGAGGACGACCCTGTGTGGAGAAAGGAAGGAGCAGCATCAGTCAGAGTGCACCAAAACCCAGAACAGGTGATGTGGCAAACCTCTCCTGTCAACGCTACCTGACCCAACTCAGGCCTAGGCACTTCCTGGAGATGTCTCTGATATCAACTCACATAAGGAACAAAACCTTCCAAATGCACCTTTACACCAAATGGGCAACTAAGCAGAACGTCTGGGGTGTATTTTGAGGATGTGCTTTGTGAGTGCTGCTCTGGCACAGCAGGTGTGTCATGGCATGGCATGCACTTCCTATGCAGTACTTGTTGGGCAAATATCAACAAGTGAATGTCAGAACCATTGAAGAGGTTATAACATACAGTTTCTACTGTATTTTCATCCCCAGAGTGGGTATTACCCACATTTTGGTTTGTAACAAATTATACTCTCTCTCACACACACCCAACAAGGAAGACACTGGACATTTGGGACACATACCTTGTATTTCCTGAATACTGTCTGGACGAGTTTGGCAGCTTCATAGAGTTCTCTCTGCTCATGATCAGACAGAGTCAACTGTGCAAACTCATTTTCTACCTTCTCGCTGGTGGATGCACTCAGAAATTCAGACCAGTCTGCTGCCGAGGGAAGGCTGGGTTTCTCAAAAGCTATTTCACTGATTGGTGAGCCTGCAGGGCTCAAGCTGGTGTTCGAAGAAGGGGTCAGGGGTTCACTATACAGACTTCTGAAATACCAATCACAGGAGGAATTAGTGGCTTACAAAGCACTTGGGCTGGCATCACAGATAAGGACGACAACATTTCTGAGTTCAGACAGAAATTTATGCTCCCCTCCCTCTCTCCCAGCAATATGCCACACCCCTGAGCCTGCCTATGCTGCACTGCACAGATATGGTGCTGGAGTGAAACCTCCATTCCACGAATTTGTAGCTGTGCTGGCAACTACGTATCTGAGCACAAGAGTGTGCCTGGGCCTGCAAGACCAGAACTGAGTCCCACTGAGAACTGGCACCTACAGGCTGAAGAGTCAGAACAGGCTGCCCAGCACCCACACCACACCAAAACCCAGAGCAACTTCCCAGCTCTCACTGACCTGATCTGTGCAGCACTGGGTAAGTGATCAATGTCAGCAAGGTAACTGGCCAGCCAGCTCATGGTGGTGCTCATGGCAGTACCGTCTGTCCTCTCCACCAGCAGCGATTCCATTGGCACAAAATTCTCCCGCTTGATCCTGTCAGGCGTAGCTTCAATGATGTGCTCTGCAAGTGTCATCATGTTCACCTGTCAAGGGGGAAAGAACAGCAAACTTTAGCTCCCTGGTAGAAGGTGCCTTGTGCTTCCATGTTACAGCACAGCTTTAGACAGAATTCCCCATTTTGCCCAAACCTGTGGAAGTTGGAGTCTCCCGTTTGTCTCAGCAGTGGAGAGAAATCCATTAACCAGTGCTCATCTGCTTTTCTGCCTCTTCAGACCAAGCACTGCAGGGTTTCATATTCCCTGGACCTTTTTTTTTCCTTTATGGAGAGCCCAAGAGATCTGGTGAAAGGTCTCTGGGCCCTCCCTCTACAGCTGTCATTAGTATGTTATTTCCAAAGTAAAAGTGACTTTGCTGCTCTTCTGCTGTAGAGCACAACAGGACAATAAAGGCACATCAAGAGGAGTTAAAAAACTTGGGACAAAACATTGTCAGGAATCCTTCTGAATATTCCTCATCTCAGGAAGTTCCACAGGAATTTTCAACTTAGAGAACAGAGAACTGTTCTTGTTTTGAAATGCTCTGTTTCACCCACATTACACCAGCCAGATGAGAACATTCGGAGATGCCAAGGCAGAACAGGTAAGGCTGTGTTCCCATTATCCATCTGCTCAGACAACCACAGCATCTTTCTACCAGTGACTACTTCTCCTATGTCTCTCCTGCACCTGTTATATTTTTATATAATATATTCATATTTTTCCTCTATTCCATACGTAGTGGGATTCTTCCTTTCCCAAACCCACTGTCTCTCCCATTCTCTACTCTTACCTCCTTCCCTCTGCAACCACACTACTACCTGTCACATCTTGTCTTTGTAGGGACTGCTGCCCAGTTCCCACAGGACTATTGGGCCACCTGAGTCACAGGCATTGCTGCGGCTCTGCTTTTTCCTTTTTCTTTGCACAACTGCAAACAATTTTGTGCATTCTGTACGCTGTTGAAGTGTATGCCAGTGTACAACCCTAAATGCCTACCATTAACCTTTATGTCTGTGTTGAAATTGGAAGAAAGTATACATTGACTGTGTGACCACATCCTTCCTCAAATTCAGAGTCTCTAGAGACCTCCACGGGAGCTTCTCACTGTCAGGATCCCCTGTGCAGCCTCGGTGCTCTGAGAGTGCTGATCTTTGGTGCTGTGGGTGTGTTTACCTGCAGTTCATCCATGTGGTGTAAACAGTCCTCATCCCCTGCGTTGTCCCTGTAGGACAAGAGCTCTGCATCCACCATCTCCCTGTCGGCCATCATCAACACATTCATCTGCTCCCGCTGGCGCAGCCGATGGGCCACAGCATCCTTCCCCAGGGCAGTGCCCTTCTGGCTCCCTGCCACCTGCACTGCAGACACACCAATATAAATGTCTTTTGGGTTCCATTTGATGCCTGCTTGGCTGCCGGAGCCCCGGTACCCAGTAACTTCTGGGATGTGCTGGGAGAGCTCCCGGCCATAGTCCCTCAGCCCTTCACTGGGGCTGATTGTCTCAGTGGAGGATTGCTTGGAGCTGGAGTTCTGCTTCCTAACGCTTGGCTGTTCCAGGCTCAGTGCAGTGGAAAGCAGCTTCTCTTGCCGGGCTTGAAAATACTCAGGGCTCAGCTTATGCTTTTTGGGTGCAGGGTAATCTTTCTGAGTCTCACTACTGTAATAGCTGGAAGGTTCTGATCTTGGCCGCCTCAACTCTGTAAACAAACAGATCAATGGTCAAAACCAAACATGCAACTCATGACTGCTGTAAGAACATCAACAGCTTCTGCCTCAGGCTAAAGTTTGTGCCACGCTCTATGGACACCTGAGAGGATGTGCAAAGGGAGTAACAACCACCCAGGGAGGATACTGTCTCAACCACTCCTAAGATACTTAAGTCCTTCCAAAGCAGCCATTTACTCCTCTTCCTGATGCTTACTCAAGTGTATGGAGCACAAGAAAAGAATTAAGCATGGACAGCAAGGCTCCAAGTGGCACCTGCTGCCCAGGTGAGCTCCTCGCCCCCACATTTTCACATGTTAAACGTCAGCAAAACAAAGCATGCCCTCCAGGATGTTTACCTGTGTTTGTACTGGAAATCACTGTGACTCCCTTCTGAGGCTCCTGAGAGGCAACAAGCTCACTGTGCCATTGGGACACCCAGTTCTCTGTGTTGGAGTCTGCACTCGAGGGGCACTGAATCCTGGGGTTTGGCCCAAGCTGAGTTTGCTCATCTCGCTGTAGCTGCTCCAAGCACTCTGCCAACTTCACGTGGCCCCGAGACCGAGCAATGGCCAGTGGCAGTCTCCCGAGGGAGTCAGGAATGGAGATGGCTCGGCGGTCCCACTTGTACAGCACAACAGCTGCATCCATGTGGCCCAGGGCACAGGCCCACATCTAAAGAAGAAAAGGTAACTGACCCACTGGGACACCTGCCTTCTCCTTTCTTATCAATGCAGTGGAGTCTGGTCCCAGCTCAAGGAAGAACTCTTCTCATAAACAAAACCTCAAAGCCAGCAGATCACATTTATAAATGTCCCAACCCAACAAAAGGCCAATATAGAGGACTGAATACATACTACTCTCTTCTACAACTGAGAAACCTCCAATTTACAAATGAAGCTGACTGTTTTCTTCTGTTTTGGACTTTTTTTGACACTGACATCAATGCAGAGACAGAACAGCTTCATACACAAAGGAATCTTGGAGGTCAGAAACATGCAGACAGGACCAAAGGTTGGGAACAATACAATTAATACTCTGAGTTGTAAACTGGCAGCTCTGGTTCCATGTGTTTTGGCTTTTTACTTGTCTAAGTTCTCATTCATGATTTCATGACTCTAGTGACTGATACTTTACAACTTTACAGCCTCTACAGTTAAGCAGTCACAGAGGACAATGTGAAAGAAGGCAAGTAAAGTCCTTTTCACACCATGATAATTGAGACTAGATTCTGTGTAAAACACTAATCAGAACCATCTGTCTGTCCCCTTTCCTTATGTTTCTCAATGACCAAGTTTTGGTCTGTGTGCTCTCTCTCAACAAAATGCCAGGATAGTACCATGTCTTACCATGTACAAAGCAGGAATACACAGGAACATCTACTCTCCAGAGAGTGAAACACTTTAGGAAAATAACACATCAAAAAGAACTCCCCACAGACTCTCAGAAATTTCAGATCCTGCTCTTACCAGAGGAGTACAGGAGAAATGATCCACATTCAAAGGGTCAACTTCCAGCTCCAGATCAATGCTGTCTGCATGTTTAGTGCTGCAGGGGAAACAAGTGAAGGAATGATATTCTGTAGCCATGTCAGGATCATTGTCTAAGTACAGATATATCCAAAGCACTGTACCACAGAGAAGAGGCCACACACATGCCCACATGTATTCACTACAGAGAGTGCCCTCACCACAGACATGAAGAGCATGATACATCCAGCAACTGGATTCGCCCTCAAGAGACAGGTCCCATCAGATCAGGGGATGGGAACAAGTTCAGGGGCTTGATTCTTTGTATAAGACAACCAGAAACGTGGACTGAGCAGAGTTTATATATGCTCCTGCCACGCCTGTACTGACACCCCAGAGTCCAGCAGGCTGGGCCTTACCGCCATTTGATGAGGGTCTGGATGAGAGTAGCATAGCCCTGGGCAGCGGCTAGATGGAGCAGCGTCATTCCTCGGAAAGTCTTTGAATGGATCAAGTGTTTGGATTTCGCCCAGCACGCACGACTCATCATCTTCTCGCACACCACCACCACGCGGCTCTCAAAACAGCTGCCCAGGGTCCCAGTCCCAGAAACGCACTGAAACACCACACACATCCCAGTTTAACCACAGAGAGGAGCCACGGCTTCCCTGAACAGGCAGCCTTCCACTTCTACAAGTACTGAGTGGCAAATGCCACTGAAAACCAGCTGCTGTTACACATCCACCAAACTTGTTACTTAGGACAAACTATAACCCTTTCCAAGCCCCACCACCCCAAAAAAACCTCTGGTAAGAAAGCATAAAGCTGTGTCTGGACACAGAAGGGTTCATACCTGCACCTGTGTTCCACTGTTCCCATTCCCACTGCTCCCACCTCCTACTCCTTGTTTGTGTTGCTGGGAGCCTGTCATTTCAGCCATTCTCCTCTCCATCTGCTCAAGTCGCTCCAATATGGACATCCTGAACTGGTTATCTAGGTTGGAGAAAGTCAGAGTAAGGGCATTTCCATGGAAAGGAAGCTCAGATTTTGACAGCCAACTACAGGAAGTCAAGAACAGCTATCCTGGAAGTGATAGAGATTTGCTTTGCTTGCAAATGCACACACTTGCCCTGCAGTATGCTAGCTCTTCAATTTCCTGCAGCAACCCTTTGACCGCAATTTCAGAGAACTTCCTTACAGGAAACAGACAGAATAATGAAAAATACAGGCAGAAGACAAATCCCTTTGCTTGTGAGTCTAGCTGTACACACACAATACAAGGTGTAATGCAAAGTCTTTCAAAACACAAACTCTAAGCAGATACACCCACTCAGAGAGCATTTCGGTAGGAACACATCTGCCATTTTAGAGTCACCCCCCAACTTCACCAGAGCCCTCAATGCAGCTTGGCTTGCCTCTTGGAATCATGCAGTAATGGTACCTGGAAGAAAAAGACTCCTCTGCTTCCTCCTGCACTTATGAAAAGGAGCCTTTAACTGGGCACTTGCTCCTTCCCTGGCAGGCTCCCTTTCTTGGAAAACAGCTTCAACCAAGTCCCAGAAACAGAACTACCAGAATCAGGATATGGGCACTGACAATCCTGTAACACTAACAATCCTGTAATCCACTCTGGAAAGCCCTGCAACTATGGAGCCCCCTTGTCTCTGCAAAAGTCTCAGGGCTGTGTTACTGACTTCCCCTCCTTGCCTCCTAACACAGCACTATCCTACTGCTACCAAGGCTTGAATGGTGGAGCAGGGAGGTTCAGACAGATTAACAAACCAATGCTGAACCTGATGCCCTAGAGATCAGCTGAGGCAATGGTTCTCTGGATAGGGCCAGTGAGTGCAGAGGGAATGGTTGCAAATACAGAGCTCTTTCTGTCCTGTGACCCATAAAAGATAAGTCATGCAGCTCATGTGAAGCTGGGCAGGACTGTTTTGTGGATAGGGAACATTTAATGAATCTTGATATCATGCTAAGAGCATAGGTAGTAAACTGTAAGGGAGAAACAGCCCTCATACTGTTCAGTTTCATGCATCCATAGAGATGGTGTGGGGGTGCAGAACACTCATAAATGCAGAACCAAGCCCACTGACAGCAAAAGGAGTATGTGCACCAAAATAGACAAGCTCTGATGAAGTTTCAAACACATCAGTCTTCTCCAAGAAGAACACAGAGCCCTCCCTGGAAGGCTGTAGGAGTACTCACATGCTACACTCTGAGGCACAGCTCTCACTAGAAGGTATTGGAGAGATGTGCATCTCTGCTGTACTGCACTAAGGACCATACTGCAGACCATTGGTACCAGACAGCTCAGGTCCACTAGCTCGAGGCATCCCTCCTCACCAAGAGGCTGCTGTGGTCTGACAGCTGGCAAGAGCTCCACTCCCTTCTGGCCAGCTTCTGCATACCACTCTGGCTGCTCAAGAGCCAGGGTCAAAGGACTGTGGCCAGCGCCTCCCATCTAACCTCATGTCAGAGGTGAGCTCATTCAAAAGGTTTATTTTTAGCGCCTTACTAATCCTTCAGTTGTCCTGTTAATTGCAAAGCCCCTGGGAAAGGACTGGCAGCACTACCATGAAACACTCATGGCACTGATGCGGCGTCAGGGCCCTGTCCCAGCTGTGGTCTGCACACGGCAGCAACACGAGCCCTGTTTGCCCAGCGGATCTTTGTTCCAGGAGTGCTGCAGTGTGCTGCAGTGCAGCCCACACCGCTGTCTCCTCCCTCCCCATTGCCAGGCGGAGCACGTCCACTGCAGAGACTGGCAGAGACCCGGCCCCGCCGAGCCGTCCCCTCCTGCTGCAGGCCTGTGCAAACACAGCTGCGACAGCTCGGGCACCTGGAGACACGGCCACGCCTGCCCTGCAGGGAACGGCTCTGTTAGTGCCACCCTCCCCTAGCTGGGGACCAGCACTTGCAGTTATTAGAGCTGAGTGCAGCAAGCCACGCTGGGTATCACATCTCGGCCCTCAGCCTTGTGCAGGCAGAAGCAGCATCTTTTTAAAAGAAGAAATTTGGCTTGAACAATTTATAAACCAACAAGCTCAGGGCTGCAAGATTCTGGGACTTGCTCCTACTCATTTAGGGGTCAAGAGAGTAATTCTGTACGCCTGGAAACAAAAGGAGAAAACAATTCCAGTGAAATGCAGAAGTAGAGATTACTGTTTTCCCCCCTTTGTGGTTTTTTTTTCAATCTGAAACCACTCTGGAACAGAAACAGAGGGCCCTATGTTTGTGACTATTTTCCAGGCTTGTCTCTCTGGGCTCTATGATCTGTAATGACTGAAGCCTCCACCTTTCTTGATCCCAAGCTGAAGATACTGAGAACTTCCTGTCAGTTTTTGTCAGAAGACTGAAGTTACCAAAGGTACACTTGTCACCCACCAATGTCTCCAGACAGAAACACTAAACCAAAAGAAATGAAAGCAGGGATTTTTTTTCTTAGGAAACAGCATTCAAAACAGCATCTTGTGATCCCAGGTATTCCTGTTCAGACACCTGACAGTGCTCCTGGAAAATACTAAGGGAAATAGTAAAGGACTAGCTGGTTCTGATTAAATCAGGCATTTTACAAATAGGCTGCTATTGGTAAAATGGGAAGTAGAAATAAACATTCTGGAGCACCAGCACAGCATGGACAGAGCCAGAGTGTCTAGAAGAGACCACCACAATTTACCCAGATCAGGGGGTGCCTCCAAATGAGAAAGTTCCAGGCAGCAAATGAGTAAGTGGGGCAGTAGTGCAGGGAAGGCGCCCCAATGCTGCCCATTTTCCAGGTGACCAAAACTGGTGCCTAAGCAAGCCACAACTGATGATGATTCCAAAATTATTTATGTATAGTGTTTTCATTATTCTGTAGTACCAATTACACCAAGATGTCCTTTTCAAAAGGAACAGGTCACTTGAAGTGCGTGCATTGCACTGGTCTACCAAAAAAAAAACAAAACCCCTCAATAAACTAACAACAAAAAAACAACCAAACAAAAAAACCCAAACCAAACCATAATAAAGAAAAAAAGGGGGGCAGGGAGAGAGAACACATTCCTCCAAGGTTTCTCCTGAACTTAGCAATGAGGCAAAATATTCCCCTCCCACCCTAGCCCTGAACACACACCAGATTAGCAGCATTTTGGACCATGTCCTGCCCTTTCACACACTGCTGATGAGCCAACAGATGTACCCTGCAATACCTGAGAGAAGGGCTACAAGAGCCACAGGGCTGTACGTTACAGCTATCACTCTGAGAAGTTCAGGACTTTTTATCCTGTGTTATTTCTTATTTTTCTAGTCACAATCTTTTCTCTCTTGCTCAATTCAGGGGTCTCTGCAGGGCCACCTACTTAAGAAGCACTGAAGTTACAGAAACAGTTTCCACATTCTTGTCACTGGCAGCCAGCAGAGGACCTCATGACAAGCAAGTCTCTTAGAGTGCACTGAAGATGAGAGCTCAACAGCATAAAAATCACTGTCCAATTAAGCTTTTCTCCTGCTACACTGTACAGGAAATCTAAACAGCCCAAGCCCAAGGAAATGTCTTGCACTGGAAGCACCCTCACTCTGTCCAAAGGCAACAAAGAACCACATGGATAGGAACATACTCACATATTTGAGCTTCTCTCCAAAAATTCTGCTTTTGATGATAGAATTTAATACTTTTTTTGTGAGCTAAAAGGTTAGACATGCAAATTTGTGCATTTATTGAGTTTTCCCATTACACATCAATCTAATCAATATTTTCATGTTTTTTAGGAACCTATAGAGACTGTTTCTGAAGGTGTTCTTCAAGGCTTCCTCCATCAAAGGTGATGAAAATAACCACACTTCTGTATCTCCAAGACACAGAATAATTTCACATAAAATATTCTGAACAGTCTATCTTTCATGGAACTTATTCTTCTTCAAATTTAACAATAACACTGCAACACCAAAATTACTTCCCACTTTCTTTCCACTAGCGTAACAGGGAGAGGTGGTGGCAACCTGAGAGGAGCTGAACTGTCCCAGCAGCAGGGACTGGGAGGAGCTGCCTGGTCAGATTCTGACCAGTACTAGGCAATTGGTTTGAATTTCACACTCATTTCCCTAAAACATGAACCATCTTTAAGTGCAGAACAAGCTTCATTTTCATCTTCATTGTGAGAGAGCCTACTACTGATCACAGTAATGACAGCAGGTTATGCACTGAACGTATCTAAAGATGCAGAACAATTCTGGTACAAATCCTCTAAGGATACAGGGTTGTTTAAATTAGCTAGCATCTCACAGAGTTACAGAGCCTGTATGCTTGCACAGTTATACCCACACAACCTGGATACTGTTTAACATTACTTATTTGATTTTTTTTTTCAGGGTTGGTTTAATCCAGTGGTGTTTTCTGAACACAGATCCCTTCACAATGAATTTAAAGCAGACCTGTACCAACAGCTCAATAAGCCACCATGGCAGGCACAGAGAGTGGAAAATGCAAGGAGCAGAGGAGTTAGTTTCATCTCCATTCTGGAAGCCACACCTCCATTTACTCCCTCAGTGTTCTCCAATAAATACTGAATTTCTTTCCTCAGTAAGAATCTGAACAGATGCCAGCCATTTACGTGACACGAGTTTCCACTGGAGGCTGCAGAAGCACGTGCCTTGTGCAGCCTGGTAACAGCTCCTGACTGCACAGACCCTGGACTGACAGGGAACTAAAACACAGCACTTGCAAACACTTCATCTACACCCCGACAGCCCCTCCTCTGCACAGCCCTCCCCACTGCCTAACCCGAAGCCTCTTCCAACAGCAGGATTTTTGGTTTTGAGCTGTGCATGCCCCCATGGAAGGCACAGCTCAGAGCGTTGCCTCTGCCCACACTTTATTACAACAGGTAGTAAAGGCACACTTTCATCACACATCAGTTCTGCACTTCCTTTGTGTGGTACCCAAAATACCACCATGGCCCAGGGCACAGAGCTAAGAGAATACCAAAGCACAGCAGTAAGTGACAAGCCCTCCTCTGCTTAACAGGCCAATTTTAAGAAATGAGCAGAGAGAGCTGCTTTTCTAGTCTCTGCACACTGCTGTAGCAGACAAGAACACATCCCAAAGGATCTTTAGTCCTTTTGCCAAGCAAGCTTCAAACAGCAAGGAACTGTCTGTGCCACACACAATTTGGCAGTGCAGCCAGAATGATTACAGGGGAAATACTGCTGAAAATACAGATGAAAAGTAAATTGGCAGTTCTTAGTAGCAAGCAGTGTTAACAACACTTGCTCTTTTTTCACACCCTCCCCTGTGGTCTGGACGTTTTTGCCATGCTGCACAACCTAAATGACAGACAGTATCTGACTGGAAGGACTAAAGGATGAGGGTCCATGATCTCCCACACATTCCCCTGGGGCTGCATCTGCCCAGCATGTAATTATTCCTCCACAGAATTCTGAACACTGAGCTAACAATGGTGTGTGAGACCTGCATCTGCACATGTTCCCAAGCACTGTGTTTAGACACCCTGGTGCTGAGGAGCCACGCTGAGGGCTTTGGCTTCCCACCCTGTGCTGCCTCTTTACCAGCAGTTCTGCATTAAATCATTCCCTGCATGAGCACACATGGACTGAACTGAACAAGTGTGACAGCTGAGCACTGTAAAAAAAGCCATGCAGCATGAAGACATTTTTCTGTTTTGCAGAGCAAGCCAGAATTCTCTCATCCAGGACAAGCTGTGGGTGGGGATGGAAGCAGTCTAAGGCCACGTCACTCACAGTGCCACTGCTGTTTCCATTTTGCAAATCATCTGTGACTGGTCTATAAAATCTTGCTCAATTCTTCTATACATTACAAATCCTGAACATCTTTCATGTTGCAGTATCAATTTGATCATTTAATGCTGATTTCTGAGGTGGCATTGTTGCAGGAACACCCATTTCTGAAATTAAAATCCAGCTGCATCCTCACCACCACTTAGAAGAACCTCTCTTTAGAAATAAGTTGTTATAGGTCACGGTGTCTACCAGCAAATGAAAGCATTTAAAATTCATATTTGAGGATTAATGCACACCTATGTTAATGAGGCAGGTCACACCCAGGGCTTTTGATCAGTGAGAAATGCCACAACTACCGAGGTATGAGATGAGAGGAAAACACTGTATTATACACTAAGCAGCAGCTGAAGAAACCCCATGCTTTCACCCAAGAAATGAATGCTACTGGGCATGGGCAGGAATGATGAAGTCATCCAGACCTGCTCACACAGGCACTGTCAGTGATTTTAAGGCATTAATTCACCTGCCAAGGCATGATTTCTTACTGTCAACACTTCTCTCATAGTTCTTCCTGTGCTTTAGGACTTCAGCTATTACTCCCATGCCATCTGAGATTACTCTGCTCCTCTGTGTCACCCCCAGTAGCCTGTGCTCCCTCAAAACAGGGCACTTCTCTACTTTATCATGCCATTACTAGAAAAAAGAAGCAGGAGGGTTGCTCAGGCTGACTTCTTCCCCAAGTGGCACTCTCCATACCAACAGCAATAAAACACTTGCTGCCCTATTTTTCAGGCTTCTCTTCCCCAGGGCTTAGGGAGGGCAAGATTTTAATGCTATCCAGGAACAGCTGCTTCAGGAAGCAAAGGAAGGATTTACACATGCCACGTGTATTTTATATATTTTAGGGTAGGGTATACTGCTAAAGACATCACTTCTTGCGCTGTTTTGCAATTTGTATAAAAATGTGGCTGCCTAAGGTCGGTCTGTGCATTTCAGGTCAGAAACCGATCTGAAGGGTGCCAAGACTATGAAAAATGTAAAGGAAAAATGCTCCTGAATGTATGCAAAGAGCAACAGCCTGGGAGAACATTCTGTGCTGCTGCTCACCTGCCCAAGCGCTACTATCCAGGGCTCCTGGAGATTTCCTCCTCCAAGGGCTACATGCTAAAGGGGCTACAAACAGGAAAAAAGCATTTCATGCCACACCATGCAGAATCTGTGATACAGTACTGGGTATGGTATTTATGTATGCATATGGTAACAATTCTCACTCAAGTTTTCTCTCATTAAAACTGCAACCTCAAGAGCCAAAATACTCACTCTAAAATCACCACACTGAAGAACAGCATGCTAGAAAATGGCCTCTATTTACTGCAAAGTTAGATAAATAGGAATTACTGCAAGCTATAAAACTGTGAAGCACTGGAACAGGTCAGCAAGTGAGACAGAGATCTCCTTTGCTGGAAGCTTTCATGAAGTGTGACACCAGTCATGTTTACCCCACCTAAACTGCGAGCAGTCCACACAGTCTCCTGAAGTCCTCCTCCTAGTCCTGCTCTTTCTGGCAAAGCATGCTGCAAAACAAGTTTTCCAATAACGTGCTGCAGACCAGGCATGTGCTTCCAGCATCCCTAAGATCCCCAAGCAGGTCTGGGCTACCGACCTCCTCCTGTGCCTTGCCAGCTCAGAACACGAGGCTGTGAGCTGGAGGCGCTCCGATGTAATGTGTCCTGCTGCACACGTGATGTTACAATTAAAGTGCTACCACAACTCTGAGCCTGCATCGAAACATCACTCGGGAGGGGCTGAGGACCAACACTGGAGGGCGAGTACATCAAAATACGACCCCATCCCACGGCTGGGGGCATAGCAAAGGGGGGTACAACGAGGAGCAAGGCGTGCAGTCATTGTGGAAGTGCAGCAGAGTGAGGCACAACATAGAAGCATGCAGATTTAAACCCAAACAAGCACTGCGCAACACTTTATCCTGCAATACTTACTGAAAGCAGTACTTTGTCACATGTGCACGGTCCACCTGCAACGGCTGGGGGTCCCGGACCCCTCTGTAGTCCCTCTACCTGCTTCCAGGTAAATAATGTGACAACACCTGGCACCAGAGGACTGACCTGGGAGTCTACAAGACATCAGCGGAGGCTCCAGCCAGCATCTGGCGCAGACCCCGCAGCAGGGGCGGGCAGAGCAGGCTCCCCCCAGACCTGCTTGTCGTCTCTCGCATCCTCGCAGCCAACTGGAGCCACGCCGTCCTGTCGCAGCGCCGGCGGGGCTCAGCGGTGCCCCCCCCGCGCCCCGGCGGCCGCAGCGCACGGGCTAATGCTGGCCGGCATAGCTGGGGCTCGGGGCGGCCCGGCCGGCCGCGGCGGAGGATGAGTCCGGACGCCGTTCAGCGGCCGCGAGCATCGCGGCCCCAGCGCTGGTGCCGCGGGCC
>VYXD01008704.1:262849-317292 GCA_013397195.1 Hylia prasina | reverse complement strand
ACCGGGCACCGACCGCCCGCCGCCCCCGGAACGTGCCGCACACGAGCGAGTCGGGCCCGGGACGCGCCGTCCCCGGGTCACCTTCCCGCTCATACGCACAGTTGTCCTCATTTCGCTACACACACGGTATTTGTACTTTTGCTTATTGCTCTAAAGGCAAATTTACTGAGCGGTAAAAGCTGATAGAATTTCGGAGACGATCCACGATCCACGGAGGAGCCACAGAGCCTCGGGTAGACTCCTCGGGGCAGCAGGGCAGTCAGTCATCGGCCTGAGAACAGACATGGCTTCCCAGAGAAATGCGATGTCTGACCATGAAGTCAGGCCGGCTCAGAAGACAGCACTCAGCATAGGTAATGAAATACTCACTCCTTGCCTCAAGTCAATCACATTATGTTCAAAACAGAAAAGGACAGTCTGGGAAATGCAGTAGGAGACTGGCTTCCTCAAACAGTGTCCTTAATAATAGCGTGGGAAAGGGAAAAATCACCAAGTACATCTCACCAGGAATATAACAGAACCGACAAAGCCTCCACACTACACAGGAGTCAGTAGAGGGGAGGATGAATAGAAAGAAACTTGTGAAGTTTATTGGATAGCTCCTATCAAGGGACAAAGTATCTCTGTCCTCTACCAATGCTCACATATACCTGCAAGCTGCACTGCAGCTTTGTAACATCGTACAAAACATTCATCCCTCTTCCCAGAGAGAACCCAAATAGACAATCTTTTATAGCAACACCCAAGTTGTAAACACCAGTCACCTTTACCCAGATGGAAAGAGGAGTGAAAAACAGTGATACTGTTTATCAACACAGACTTTTTTCCTATCGGAAGTATCTTACAGCTGTAAAACATTCACAGATACTCAACACATCTCTCCTACCCGACTATGGTGTCCTGCATCTCATCACATACTAAGGAGGGCATCTGGTCCCACTAAACAGACACATGCCGTGTGTTTCAGTAATGAACATTACCCCCATACAGGAATCATACACCTGTCAAACCGTGGAATGCCACAGGTAATACACACACACAGTTTGCTGGCAGATGATTCCACGCTCAAGTGAGAGTTTGGATACCACTGGTATGGCCACGTCATACTAACACAAGTGAACCACAAAGCCACCCCCCTGCCCCCCCCCAGTTTTTTTATGTTCTCCAGCTGGGAAAGACAGCCAGATCATAAACGGAGAACCCAGCAGCAGCTGAAAGGCTGCCCTGCCAGGTGCTCCTTCGTCAGTGCCATTTACATTAAGTACCAGTCACATCTTGTCCAACCCATACACACTTGACTCATCAGTACACACATGGCCTGCCCCTATTTTTAGGTTCTGTCCTGCAGATTCATAAGTGTAATGCCAACAGCACTCACAGCCATTTCCCTGGAATTTCTGATCACATCCCATGCCAAGGAAATACCATCTCTACAGGCACTTTATGAAAGCAGCAAAGGCTTCTGCAGAGGGCAAACACACATGCTTTCCACTGGGAATCTGTACTGAAATGCCTTTATAATTTGTTATGTGTCTGCCATGAGATCATCTCTGCCTTTCAGTTCAGCCTTCAGTTCTTCAAGCCTTGTTAGCTTTTTGTTTGGTTGGTTTTTTTTTTTTAAAAGAATCTCTCTACAGACAGTGAATGAAAAGTGAGGTCAAATGGCTATAAAAGCACACAATGGCTTCTGAGAACTGAGTTTTACATAGAAAACAGAAAGGGCTGCCAAGTTTATCAGCAGAGATCAGGATCACATGAGAGTGCTTCCTTTATGAGAAAAAGGTTTGCTTTGAAAAGAAAGAATACCACTATTCTAATTAACTAGGAAAAAAAATGGCAAGAACATCAGCAGCTGGTGTCAATTGTTTGTTTGTAAAAGATCTAACTCATCCATGGTGTGAAATAAGGAAAACCCAGAATAAAAAAAGTATCTCTGCATAGTTCAGAAGGGGGTGCACAATCCTTCATGGCACAGCAGATGCTGATCAACGAAGGAGCCCTTCAGAGGATGGCACAGAACAAACTCCTTCTCTGCCCATTCCTAGACTTGGCTCAATTCAGTCCTAGAAGCAGGAGCACGGTGGGAGATGATCTAACAACCCTTCCCGATCATTAGCTGGACTGCTCCCTGATCCCAAAGGCCAGTACCTGTGCTGTGCTCAAAAAAATAGTGATTTTTGTCACTGAAAACAGAGTTCACATATGGAGTGATTTTGACTTTAAAATAAAGAATTTTGTGGAAGGGAATTATTTATCTAAACTTTGATGAGAAGGAAATTCCTTGTTCTTTTCCTAGGGTGTTCTTGGAGTATGGCTGTTAACTCTGTCTCTCTGGCAGTGGTCATTCCAGCTGGAACCATGAACTGTGTTTTAACAATGCAGTGCAAAGGAACTCAGTGTTCCACTGAGTTAATTAAAAAGAATTTTTAAATTCTTGTCAATATTTTGTGACTGCAAATATTCCTCGAAAATCTTCCCTCAAGACTATGTAACAGTCAGTAGGGCAAGGATTTTAAGCAGGGAAATTAAAGCAAACAAAGAAGTCAGGGACTTGTGTATTTATTCAATTGATAGAATCAACTCACATTCGTTTTTACCTTGGCTAGCTAAGCTAACATTTGTTCTCTAACAGTAAATGAGAACATGTAGCTGGTCCTTTAAATAACAGTGCAATTTGCTCCCTTTGGAGCACTGCGCATCAAGGCAGAGGCTTCAGATAAGTCATGGTTAGTATAATTATTCAGTCTTTTTCCCTGAAGGGCCTCTGCAATGCAGTGGTCCTCCTACCTTTTTTTTTTCCCCTCCCTGTTAGCAATGCCCTAGTTTGTTCACTGCTGCAGTCCCCCTCCCTTCCACCATCACCACAGCATAACAGCCTCTAATTGAGAGCTGGGCTGCTAACCAAGAGCACCTAGACAAACTGCAGGGACACCAGAGACAGCACTCACAGCCACCTTCTCAGCTCCTCCGAGCTCAGCAACACTGAGGGAACTGGCGAACAAGGGATTTTCAAAACCTACCCACTTGGCATGCCAGCCCTGGAGAGATTGCTAACAGCTGATTATCAATCACCATCACACACTATCAGCTGCACTCCACAGGCAACGGGAGGCCTCAGCAGCAGATGGAAAGCACCTACAGACTCTTACAATCCACACAAGTCAAGCGAATTCAATTCTGATGCTGAACATAAGACTTTGTGCACCTCCTTGTTAAGATGCAGTTCTATTTCTGTTTGCAACCATGCTTCTGCAGCCACATCACAAACCTCTCTTCACTCAGCAATACCCACAGTGCTCTCAGTGCTCTGTGTCTCCATGCTGCTCTTTGGAAGTGGTGTGATCCCAGCTTCTTTAGCATGTCCCCCTTGTACATGCCTATCTCCCAATTTTCTGCTTAAATAAACACACATTTTTCTACACAAGTTCAAGTTTCAGAGTTCTCCGTAAAGACAATTCCAGGGCAAATTCTTCTGTCCATCTAGAAACTGGGCAGTATGATCAGCTTTCTACTCAGACAAAAAAACCCCACCCCTTTGTCACCTTGTATAAAAGGCAGCAACATTTTGTTCGCACCAACAGAACTAATAAGACTTTTCAGACCGAGATTAAATATTGCCACAGCCCTTCCTGTCAGGACAAACTTGCCCCGCTCCATCCCTCCCCACCAGGAGCTGCTCTGTCATTCACAGTTCTACATTTGGTCTGCTTTCTTAAGGAATATCCCATGCTTCTTACCGTCCAAGGATAGCCAGTCATGCTGGGAGGAAGGCAGGGTTGGCAGAGCTCTGGCTTTATATTCAAATACCACAGAATTGGAGATGATCTGATTGTTGAAGGCAACTTGCAAAGTCACAAGCCCAGTGTCATGAGCTGAAAGAAAAGTACATGTTGTAAGACAGAGAACTCCCTGCAGAAACCCCTGGCTAGGAATTATCCTGCTGATACCCCATGTGCTCAGTATTGGGCTGAGGGGTGCTGACGGAGTGCTGAACAGTGGTTTTGTGACTAGACAATTCAAAAGTCAAAAATACCAGTTGATATATTCAAACATGGAGATTTTAAGCTTAAGAGTAATCTAATGGGTTATTCTGGCAAAAGGCAGAATCACACGTGTTTCTAAAGACTGAGCAGCCTCACTGCATTTCCAGTAGTGGAAAGCTGAGGCCTAGCAATGAAACCAAGTTATTCTGCATCCACTTGAAATCATATACTGAGGGCCATCACTACTGAAAATCTCTGTGGCGAGGTTAGAGGTGTTCTCATGTTGTAAGTAGCAAAGGGCAAAATGTAGGCAAATCGAGTCAGCAGAGGAGTGAGTATATGCTGAATAACTGCTACTCTTTAATCTACACTTTCAAAACGAAAGGAATGCTTAGAATTATTTTAAATTATTTCAAATAATTATTTTAAAGTTAATTCAGAGATTCTAAATAGTATTTAGTATTGTGATCTGTTGTGATGTATCAAGATGCCAAATTGCTGTTCTCACACTAAACTGGTCAAAGAAAAAGGAAAGTCTTCTCGATGCCTGTGCACTTTTGTACGTGTACATGACATAATGAAGCTCTGAAACCACCAGATGTAGGAGAGCAGTGCTCCTTACCTGGGCAGTAGCAGCGCAGTACCCCTGGCTGAATTAAAGATGCAGGCACTGAGATCTGATCAAACAGACAGCTGTAATTATTGCTGGCTTCCTGCCACGGGCCGGTAATCAGGACTTTTACTCCTCCCTGTGAGGAAAAAAAATATGGAGAGACCCAAGCATGACAGGAGAGGCCACGGCGGGGAGGAGCGCGGCCGAACGCGCCCACCGCCCCTTCCCCGCGGCCGTGCTGCCCTCGGGCGGCCGCCGCCGGCAGCGGCACAGCCGGGGCACGGGGACACCCGGTGCCGCTCCCGTCCCGGTACCGCTTTCAGCCCGGGGCACTGGGCCACCCGGTGCCGCTCCCGTCCCGGTACCGCTTTCAGCCCGGGGCCGCGCCCCGCCTGGTGCCGCTCCCGTCCCGGTACCGCTTTCAGCCCGGGGCACGGGGCCACCCGGTGCCGCTCCCGTCCCGGTACCGCTTTCAGCCCGGGACACGGGGACACCCGGTGCCGCTCCCCGCCCGGTACCGCTTTTAGCCCGGGGCCGCTCCCCGCCCTCTGCAGCCCTCCCGGTACCGGCCCGGGCCTGCCGAGCTCGCCTCGCCCCAGCCCTCAGCGAGGGCCGGGAGTGTCCGGCCACGGCGCCGTCACCCTCGCGGGGCCGCATTCCCCCGAGGACCGGACAGCACTGCGCTGCGGGGACAGGGAGACCGGCCCTGAGCAGTTACTGCACGGCTCCGTACAGGCACCACGGTGCTCGAAGGGTGGGCCTATGAAAACAAACCACCCTTTTCTTTTTAATTCAAAATAACCTTCTCTTCCCATTAGTGGCTCAAACGGTCTCTTTCCTCACGCATTCCTTCACATCAGCAAAGTCTGTGCTGCTGCCATTTTCAGCTTATGGGGCATGTGACTGATTTTGGAAGTCAGTGAGATGGAGGGAGATGCTGAACTCATTAAGGCTCTGCAGGCCTTGAATTAATCTACTAGGAACATCAGTGACTAATTTAAGGAACAGGTCCAGTTTGCAAACTCTACTGCTCTACTGGGCCTAGGTAGCATCATGAAGCCATCATGTGGGAAAGACTTGGCTTTCAATGAAACAATACCTTTCTGTTCAGATGCTTCCTAAGTGAAGAAAGGGCCCTGTCAGGATAATGAAGTGCTTAATTAGAAGTACACTCAGACATGCAAGCGGCCTTGAATAGTCGACTTGGAGAGAAATGTTTTAAAAGCCTTTCCAAAGCTTTAACGAAACAGTTCCCTTATTAACAAAGCAATGAAAGATAAAGCAGTAAACACCGATGAGCAAAAGCCCTGGACTTACCTCAGGGTAAGACCATTCTGGTGAATAATCTGTCACCATGAACAAGCGCCCACTCTGCTGCAGCAACCCCAAAGTGCCTTGTGCCGCAGCTGCCGAGACCACCTCGGCCACGTGCATGTATGCCATGGTGCTGGCTCCGTTCTCCGTGCTGCTGAGCTGCATGTTGGCTTGCTGAGGGCTGCAGCAAGGAATGCACATTTCGGCCTGGTTGTACGTTGCTCTATTACTGTCTTCAGGCTGAGACAGTCCAGCACTGTCACCTGACACCAGCTGGTGTCCATACAGAGCATTGCTCCCACCTTCTACGGATATGAAATCATTAATTAGATCAGAAAACTGGTTGCTGAAGGAGATGTCAAAGTGGTCCAAGTTAAGCTCCATGTTGGAGGAGTTATTTAAGCTAGGATGGGCCACAGGATAGAGTCCTTGTACCATGTTTCCTTGGAGAATAGGGAGGTTGTTTCCATTCCTGATACCCCCGTTGGCCTCAGGCTGCAAATAGTGTTCTGTGTTGCAGGCTTGAAGATCCCCTGATTTAAGTAGATTTTCATTTCCTTCTGCCTGCTGGGAGGTCTCCATGGGAACTTCAGCTTCTGCAGTCATAGCCTGGAAGTTTGCTTGGAACTGCATGAGCTGGAGAGAAGAGGTGGACTCTATTCTGGTTTCCACTGTGCCATTACAGTTGGAAGTGGTTTGGGAAGAGGGCTCTGTTTTCACACTGGAGATTCCTAACGTGTTCACAAATGAGCTACCTGTGTCATTCAAATTGTTGTGAGTGTTTTGCTCAAGGGGAAGAGGTTTGCTGGCATCCTGCAGAAAGAAGCTGGGGGAAGGGGTCTGATGGACGTGAGGGCTCTGGACGGTCTGATTGAAGCTGGAAGAATAGTCCTTGTTGGAGTCAATGGCACTAAAGTCCATCTGCTCCAGGGTGGTGCTTGGGCTCAGACCTCCTCCAGATGGAAGTAAGCCCGAGCCAGTACTGAGTGTGAGAGTGTTAGATGCAGAAGTGGAGGAAAATGCTTCTTTGGACATCTGTTGTTCGAAAGATGTGTCCTCAGTTTTAATTTCTTTTGTGAGGGTTGTATTGAAGTTGAAGCTACGTTCTGTTGTGGGTGACTGCCTTATGTTAGTATTGATGCTTTCACTTTTAATACCTCCTCCACCATAAGTCTGCCCTTGCTTGGGATTGTTAAGAAAACAGTCTGGGTCAAAATTCATGGTGGTTTCTGGAATTTTCCTATTTCCTTCTAAAGTTGTGGAGAGCACAAGTTCCTCAGAGACAGTGCTGGGTAGCATCGACAAGGTCTCTGAACTGCCAGTTGTTGGAAAAGCAAACTTGTGTCCATCTGAACTCACAGCAAGTACCAGTCCTTGTGCAGCTGCATCTGAGGACAGAAGGTGTTGATTTGGGCCAGACGTGGGTGACATGGTGTACACAGCTTCACTGGTGACTTCTGACATAAATACGGTGGCGCTTTGTGACAAACTTCCCATAACTGATGCTACAGCCATACTGGACACACCGGTGACAGCTGGGCTATCTGCCATATCTGGGTCGCTGTTTAACCCACTGCTGATGGACACAGGAGAATTCTGGGTCGTGTCAGGGACCTCCACCTGGTTGGTGGAAGAAACCTCAGTGCTGTTTTGATGGAGCAACACTGGTTTTGCCACTTTGCCATTCCTCTTCTCTCGGCTGGAGGCCTTGCCGTGACTGTGCTCATTCTTGCCTTCAGAGACATCGTTATTTTGTACCTCTGAATGGGTGCTGTACCCACCTGTCCTTGGTTCAACCTTTGGTGATATGATGCGGTGTTTGGCACTGTTACACTTGTGATGCACACTGCTTCCTGCCCCTGTGCCAGAAAACAACAGTATTTGCCATTCAGTAAATACAAAATTAGGACAATGTTAGTTGTGTATCTCATGGCTGTAGCAAGGGCAGCTATGCTTGTGCATACATGTGTGAGAGTGAGTGAGGACACACACGAGAGAGCAGGAGAGACCTTGGAAATAAAACAAATTTCTCACCAGTGCCAGAAATACAGGTCCTGTCTAATGCACAGATCCACTGCATGCAACGACAGCAACCTCACAACAGGCACCTAGGCACCCCTACCCTCACCCCATGTAGCACCTGCCCCCTTCCTCCCTGTCCTGATCAGGCAGAGGGGAATTGGCATCTCTGACAAGTTTCAGAGTTATGTAAATGTGCCTAATCTCAGTGCAAAGTCTGCAGAGCAAGTGCTGCTGTTGTCAGCTGTGGTACAGGGCCCTGTTCCATCTGCCCCGTGGACAAGACCTCAGCCCCAGAACACAAATGCTCCGCTCTCTATGCTGGGTGATGTCAAGAAGTTTGACAAGCACTCTTGGGGCACAGATGCTGACCAGTAATCTGGAGGTGACAGACGCCACATCATGCCCCTGTCCCTGGCTTCACCCTGCTGCCTACACTGTAGCCCACATCTTCCTGTCATCACCATGTCTTACAGTTGCCAATCAAATTATTAAAGAAGTAACCCATTAGCCATACAAAACGTTCTTGCCCTCCCATAAGGATGGTGATGTGTTTCTCTGACAGCCATTCCTGTGCTGACAGACACATTGTACTCTGAGAGGAGCACACAGAACACACGGTCAGCACTGGAGGTGCTGAAGAATATTCAAGCAAGGGCCACCAGAAGAAAATCCTCTATGAATCAAACCAGCCATCACCTTTACTGTCCTGTAAAGGTAACATCACCTGCATTCCTGAGAGCTTGTAATCAGGCAGGATGAAGTAAACAATTCTGTCTGCAAAAGCACCTTAGTCACACACTCTGGTGCAGGGAGACTGCTTTTGCTATTTAAAGAACAGCAGCCCATGATTTTTTTTGTTGTTGTTTCTTTCCTTAATTGATTGATTTTCCCTAGAATGAGGTAAGAACATTAATTACGGAAGTGTAGAATGACTGAAGGGGGGAAGAAGCCTCCTTGCTATAGCTCATGGCTACAATTACAAATGCCATCTTCTGGGCAACATAAAGCATCCATGTAGCCATTGCAATTTGCTAAATCTTTTGTTGCTTGCCCTTGAAGGGGAACTTCTTTATTATGTGTTCAAGATTTGAATGAGGTCACTTAAGTAGTTCAAGATAGTGCTTTTGAGACTAAATACAATATTAAATCTCTCTATTCTCCTAGGTATAAAAATGAACAGGAACAAGGCAAAGGCTTTCATGCTGCTGTATTTGTGGCTGGCAGTAAGGGATTGGGAATGTGTGTGTCAATGTGCAAGCCAGTTACAAAACAAAGCAATACTGTTATGTTAAAAAGCACTGAGCAGACTTAGCACAAGACAAAACATCAAAGGGAAGAATAAAAGGATTCATGTTCAGATCTGCAAGCCTGAATCAAATGCTGAGCCTTAAGGGGTGAATTTTAATCCAAACTCAGGTATTTCAGAGGTCACAATTCTTATTTAAGCCTTGACTGTATAATACAACTGCTCAAGAAAAGAAGAAAAAAATAAACCCTTTGAAGCATTGACAACTTTCCTTTATAAGTTTTGCTAGAGACTAATTAATGTGTCGTATACTTTATTTGACCAAAGTGCTAGAAAGGAGCAGCTATAAAGCAGATGAGTTGGAAAGTGACTCACAGCTTCCCACTGTCTGTGGGAAATGCTAACACTAAGGATACTGTTTCTTGCTGCTGCAGTGTCATCCAAAACAAGGTCATCTCCTTTAACAGGAAAGAGATCTGTATTTTCATGATACCTACATGAGACCTGTCTTATCTCAGTGGTATCTTGCAGTTAACCACCTGAGCACTTCTCCAAAAAAAGTGACCTGCAGGACAAGGAACTCAGAGGGTGAAGTTGGAAAAACATTAGATTTTGAAGCTTTGGTAACAGAATTTGCACATGTAGAAGAGAATATACCTTTTTGAGCAGCTCATGTATGGACTGCATTTATTAGAAAGCATTGACGTTTTCCCCAGATGTTCCAGCTGCATCTTTTTATTCTCCTGTCAACTCTGAGTTCATTGTGTCCCAGTGTTTCATGAGACAGCATTTTTATCACCTCAGTACTACAAACTCTACTCCCAGACTGGATGAAGCTGAGTCACTCTGTGCCCTCCCAAGGTACTCACCCAAGGTACCAGTGCAGAGACAGTTGTGTGTTCGAGGCTGGGGCTTGGTCTGGTGGCTATCAAGGATCTGCTGCACGAGCTGTTCCACTGAGAACCCTGAACTGCTGTTGCCATTGCTGCATGTCCACTTGATGCCATGAACTGCAAAGAGAACAGTAAAGTTTCTCATCAGAAACTGCACAATCAAGCCAAAACTATCAAAAGCCACTCCAAATTACCAGCAAAAATCCATTCCTGCTGCTTTCTGTCAGAACTGAAAGAAGACCTATAAAAAGCAACAGTAATGGATACTGGTTTACTATTCTCTGCTCCTTGGTATCAACAGGCTTCCAAAGGCAATTCCTGAATTAGGTATATATAGAGGAAAATCTCCTCAGTAGAGTATCTGGCTCTATTTCAGTCTTCTGCTAACTGGGACTCAGCACCTGCAACGACTCTCTGTAGTGCCAGCAACCTTCAATGAAAATCCCAAAACAACAAAAGACTTAGTTCCATTGGAGTAAAGCAGTATAATTCCAAAGAGTGTTTTGGAATATTTTCCTGTCTAATATGAAAACAAAATCAGCTTTATAGTAAAATCAGCAGCCAAAAATACACCAGAGTAACAGCAAATGCAAACTTTCTGCCAGGTATTCACTGTCAGATCCCAGGTAGCAGCAGTGAAGGCTGACTCATTTTTTGGGAGTGACTAACAGACACTGTGTGAGTTCCTCTTCAGACTTGGATGACCTTTTAGTAATTTGGGAAAACAGACAGGTGGGTGATGTTGCAGAACATGTTGCAAACTGAAGCTCTTTTCTCACGAACCCTCTGGGTCTGTTAGCTATTTAAATAAGAATGCTAGACTGCATGCAGATAGATGATTTGAATAAAAACTCCCTCTCAGAAGATTTTAGTTGCAGAATTTCCTATAAAAATGATATTTGCACCTGACTTACAATGGAAATGGCACTTTTAAAATATTTTATTCGTAATAACTGACTCAAAGCATCTTCTGTCTCCTTTAATGTCTCTCTGAACAATTTATATATGCATATTATTTATTTATCCTTTAAATGCACCACAGCTCATATGCAGATTTTGGAAAGTGCTGATAAGTGACAACATAATTTTCAAGGTGTCCTCATGCCTGGCAGCTTCTTTTCAGGAGTGTCTTTGCCGTAGTCTATCAAGGCACGTTCCTTGCATGTTGTGTTCTAAAATCCTTAAACCAGAATACACAAAATCAAAGCTAGAAGTCCCACAGACTTGGGCTTTGTAGTAAAGACACAGATCCCCACATAGTGAACATCCCTGATGTGAAGGGGTGAAATCTTGCCAACAGCAGGGTAGGCTGATGCTCCTGTACAGCCAGAGGCTGGGGCACAAGTCAAAAGCAGCATCATGCAAGGAGATCAGAAGCAAATGAAAGGATGTTTGTGACATCTAATGACTGTGGTCACAGAGGCAGCATATCCTGTGAACAATCTCCTGTTCTCCTCTTTGATGCTGCTCACAGAGTGTGTCACGTGCAGCTGGTGGAACAGAGCTCCTGGATCTGCTCTGTGAAGCAGTTTTATTGCTTTTTTTGTTACCTGTTGCTATATTGCCTCATCATCCACTAATGTCACTTTACCTAACAGCATCTCATCTTGGTCTAGTTTTATACTGCAGAATTCACATTGCTATTGGCCAGGCTGGATAACCTGCAGAAATACTGTAAATCAGGTTTGTAAGTATTCTTCCCCATATCACTATTTAAAGTGCTGCAGATAGTTTTGTAATAAGTCCCTCTATGTTTGTTTGATGACTGCATTTATTGTTATCGTACCCAACAGATTTTGCTTTCTAGTACACTCACAGTTTTGGATTTCCTCTTAACACTCAGTCTCTGTTACTACATCTAAGTTAGACATGCTTGCCACTTCACTACCTCTGCTCACATTCATTTTACTATTTAAGATACATTGTTCTGTCACCAGTGATATTATGTCTAATAAGTGATGTTCAAATAGCAATTTTACAAAAAGTACATTGTCAGTGAGATTAGAATGCAGTCAAGTAATTTGGATCATTCAGCTATACAACACGAAGTTGCTGAACTGTAATTATTATTGAGAAACTTTGCATTAAGTAATTTCTGGTTACTTCAGAAACGTTTTGCTAAAGCAGTGAGTTGATGTCTGTTTTGTTGGGTACAGAAAGCCTCTTTTACAGCTTTACATCCTGTTTTACAGGATGGCAGCGCTGCTCCCTACTGCTGCTAAATCCTGGGATGAGCAGTACATCGTGGGGCCAAGTCTGGGAAGTGAATCATGGCTCGGGGTTTGTGTATTCATGATGATGGTTCTTAAGTCTGAATCAAGCTGTGAGCTAGGAGCTAAGGCATAATGGACAGCCTTATAGCTGGGTACTTAGAGAACCATGCCTATTATTTTCAGGTCTTTCCAGCATAGCAAAGTCCCATTGAGGATCAATTGCTGCAGAGGAAAGGTCCTTCTCTAGCCTTGACCCAGCTGATCCTAAAGGGCTCTGGCTCCAGCTTCTGTCTACGTGGTGCTACTTTTTTCAGTACTTATGTTCCCCATATGCTATGAAGGTTATAAAATAAAAAGCCAGTGAAGGGTGACAGATTGCAAAAAAAGAATGTCTGGATGCTTAATGCAAATTATCCACTATGTTGGCACATCCAATATGCAGATTTTCTTCCTCCCTCTTTTAAAGAAAGACTCCTGTGCCTGGTGAATTGTTAGTACTGAATACCAAACACTATCAAGATGGCTTTTAACATGTCACGCTTGGCTTCCTGACACATAATGAATCAGCAGGAAAAGAGATTTCTATAGGGAAGAAAGTGCATTATGAAAGGAGGGCTAATAAAAAGCACACACACGTACTCTTCCTGCTTCTTAGTGGTTCAAGAAGTGAAACCACTGTAGAACTATGTTTGATTAAATATAGCCATAATAGATGAACACAAAAGGGAAAGAAAAAAGTCTGAAGCTTAACAGAAATTCTGGAAAGGATTTTAATTCTGGATTCCTGTTCAGACTCCTACTGCATTTCCTGATAATTTAAAATGAAAGCTGTGAACTGCTTCAACACCTTTTCAGTGATAGCATGGAGGGGTCTAAAAGCTGCTGCATTACAGCAGCACCACATTCCTCTGCACAGTGCCTGCAGCACGAGGTAGTGCAGCCAGGCAGAGTTACTGGTGCTGCACTGGGTGCTCAAAGGAGAGAAGTGAGACTGGGGGAAGCTCCACCACTCAGAGTACTTATGTTGCTCCAATCTCTTTTTATGAGCTTGGGCTCTCACCTTTCCTCTCTTTCTTCCCTTTTGAAGAAAAGGCAATAAAAATTACCTTCTGATAGTGCCCAGCATCTCCTCGTTCATTGGCACTCCCAGGACTTTGACCACCACAAGCAAAGGAATGAAAGGTGATCTGAATTACCAGCAAAAAGGCTGCTCAAAATCCAAGGGAAACTTGCACACAGAAACATATGACTGTCCAAGTTTCTTACAACACCCTGGCTATTTCTGCCTTCTGCTGCTGGTGGTGGTACTCAGTCATCCACAATTTCCAGGCCTGCAGTCCTCCTGTCTTGCAGGTATCTTCCTCTTCCCGATCACCTGAACTCTACCTCACTGTCTCATCATCACTCTAGACCTAACACCATCAACAGCTGTATCCCTGTTTCTTTTCCTGTGGTTTCTCTACCCTAAGCAGAACTTGTCCCTAAAATACCCTCCCGCATTTCAAGCTGATAATTTTACCCTTTGTCAATGCTCTTAGACATTTCTCTTTGCCACTTCAAGCGTTTTACACTTTTATTCCGAAGACCTTGCTCTTTCATACCACCCCCCCCCCAGAACACAGCTTACACATACATGTATAGTACATGATGAAGCCATTCCCTATACCTTATGTGTGGTTCCTCTGCCCCAGTTTAGTAAGTCTTTTGTTACTTGAGTAACAACAGTGAGATCTTCCACATGAAACTGGCAAGTTAGATAGGCTGATAGAGCTAAAATATCTAGCATCATCAAGGTCAGGTTTCTGTTTACCCCTCCCTCCCTATGTATCTCCACAGCCTGCTGCAAGCCCTGGTGTCGGAAGTCCTGCTCTCAGCCACTCCTGACCCACAGAAAGTGCTTTAAAAATCCCCAAAGTGATGCTGGGAGTGTGAGCAGGTCCTTTGTCCAACTGCCCATTCCTGCCTTGCAGCCCACATCCCGCTCCACCAAATGTTGACACTGAGAGGTGTTTCCATGGCGATGGTCAGCTGGAAATGGCAGCCTTGTCCCTTCAATTTCCATTGCGTTTCTGTTGACAGAAGTAAAGGCCTTGCTCTGATTTCTCAGTTTGGCTGAAGGATATTTCCATTAGATTTATCCTTTCATACTCAGACGCCCACACACAGTTTAGCTTTGATTTTCCAGCCTTCCATTTCCACTCGTTACTGGCTGTGAAGGACAGGTTTACCTGAGCCTCACTGCTGGGGACAGCAGTGACACCCCCTGAATGCTAATGTCCTGTACGGACTCACACGGGCATTTTGCTCAGAGCTGTTCTTTAAAGAGATGTCTGCCTTCCAAAACAACACCTTTCCTTGAAGGTTTGCTCACATGCGGTGGGGTGCTCACAGGGACCGGGCAGACATGCTGCCCAACGTCCCTTGGAGGGGACCAGCAGGACAAGACACGGCTCTTCCGAAGCTGCTCTGAGCACCGCTCCTGCCACTGTTTACAGACATGTGAAGTCCAAGGCTGCTCGCACATGGAGGAGCAGAGTGGAAGCGACCTCCCCAGCTCATCCCGTGTGGTCCTCGCCCTCCTCTGGTTGCGACTCAAGGGCATCATCACCATCCTCCCCCTTCGCCTCCTCCTCCTCCTGCAAACAGCACCCGGAGCGGCGCACGGCGGCCGCCAGGTGGCGCCAGCGGATAAGGAACGGGCGGCGGGACCGGGACCGGGACCAGGACCGGGATCAGCACCGGGAACGGGACCGCGTGTCCCGGTGCCCCGGACCCACACGAAGCCCGGCAAGGCCTCTCCATTTCTCTAGTGTTCATTTTTCGGTTTTTTTTCCTCCGGGTTTTGTTTGTTGTTTGTTTGCTTTCGGATCTTTTTTAGCAAAAAACCTTGCTCGGTGTATTTGGGGGGAAAAAAAATCCTTATAACCACAGCCTGCACAGAGGGGAACTTGAGCCTTTCCCAAAGCCTCCCAGCCCTTCTCCCCACAGCTCTTCCCGGGGGTCCCAGCCCTCCTTCGCCAGGCTTTCACATCTCCACGGTGCTGCCAGGAAGATGTGGACTGACACCTTTGCAGATGCTCTAGGACTGAGTCTGCCAGTCACTACAGCTAAGTGTTAACGGGAGAGGTAAAATACTAAGGAAGAACAGGAAACAAGCCTGGTTTGCCCGTAGCCTCCTCAGTGAGGTGCAGCAATTGCTGCATCTGGTTTAATACCCAAGTTTTAGGGGGTAAGGAAACTATTTGGTTTAGGTTTCCTCAAGTTAGTTTCCATTACTGATAATGGTGGGTTCCTACTGGATTGCTGTCAGCACTCTGTGAGATTATTTCACTTTGGTGTCTCCAAACACTGTGGAAAGGCACCAGTTGAAACACAGTTCCCAATTTTGTTCATTTGGCAACGTGGGACTGTCTATAGTAGGTAAAACTCCACCACAAGACAAACTGTTTCCCTACAGAGTGGCCCATTTAGGCACAGGATCAAGCTTCCTCTGGGGACATAAAGACCACTGCATCTCAGACGGGGAGGAAAAGTGTATTCTTGCATGTATTCTTGCATCCCTCTTTAGAGCTGCACACCTGCAGTAGTGAAGAGGTTGGGGGAAGATGAGAAGCTGAGCAGGTGGCTGATGAACAGGAGGCTGAAGCTAGCCATGCAGACAATGTGAACAGGGGTACTCAAAGTCTGAGCAGTGGGTGAGAACCTTTAAGAACCTATCTAGCACCTTCTATCATGTCCTCTTTTTAATAAAAACTCAGGAAAACTGGATGGCAGCATTACTAAACCCTACGTATTTTTAAAGAATCCGTGTTGCTTTCTACATGGTCAGCTGAGCTAAGCTGGCAAGCTTCAGTTTCCATTGAGGGGTACTTTGGAGCTCTGACAAACTGCTTGGGGAATTGTAAAATTCATCCTATGTAGCACTTTTGTACAACTGATCTTTTCAGATGAAATATAACCCCAATCCTTAAACAGAGTTACTGAAATTGAATATAAATTCAAGCCAAGATAAAACTCCCAACAACTCAATTCTTCAAACTGCATTAACGCCAATTGCTGCTATTTGAGTTTTGTTCTGAGCTACAGGCGTTTGATGCCTTCTCCAGGATGAGAACACAGGGATGCAGGTTGAGGTCACCTCCAGGAGACCTGATGGCTTCACTGACACACAATTAAGGACTCTGGGAAAAGGCAAGAGCAGCCCATGCCCATTGACTGATGGGCACATGTGGAACTTTCAGCTTGCCCAGCTGTGGCTGCGTGCAGGCGGCACAAACAGGAGCCCTCAGTTCCTACACAGCAGAGAAATGCAAAAAGCTTTTCCTCTGAAAGGAAGATAGCTCTTAATTATAGTGGACCTGGAACAAGGATTGCAACGTAGCACCAGCTGTGAGCTTCTAAGTCATACTCTGCCAGCTGAAGGATGAGAGAGCCAAAAGGGGATGATTTGGAGAAACCCTCAACATGAGCTGGCCCACAATTTGCTGATCATATGGAGTTTATATACAGAATTCTGCTGTGATGGATTCTGCCACTGTATTTGCTTTTACCACCAGATGCCTCTAAGGACATCTGCTAATCTGCTCAGAGAAATCTCAAAGCAAGACTGTAATGGGGCACAAGGAGGGGGGGATTGAAAGCTACGCCAAATTGACACTCATTCTTCACACCAGGCATCCTGAAATGACTTACAGGTGCCTCGGACAACATTCCTGCAGAATTTCCATGTACTATAGCTATTCACTTTACACAAATGTACCCAGAAGTTGCATTCATACCAAAGCAACACACACACGACAACCCTTTTGACTGAGACACCCAATTGAGATGCTCCCAACAGTTGGATTATGCCAGGTCTGGCATCAGTGGAGGTGTCACAGCCTTCCCTGGGCTCCCTGACCTTGCTGACACCTCTGAGACAAGGGGCCTCATCTCCAAGCCTGCAAGGAGAAAGGAATCATCTTGTGGGAGGTCAGGAATGTGTATGAGGCCTTCCAGGCTCACATGCTTCAGTCTTGAAGACTGCCAGATTGAGGTCTGACAAGCTAACAGTGATGGTCCAGAGAAGGCAATGAAGAGGTCATGGACATTCCAGTGTGAAGGCAGGTGACAAAAAGATCAGAACTAAAGCAAAAAACCAAAGCCATGAAAGCTGAAGTCAGGCTGATTAATTAATTATTTACAGTCTCAACTCAGCTGGTGGTGTTGAGAAAACCTCAAATCCTTAGAGCATCTGCAGGATTTTACCTTTCATGGATGTTCAGATGGGTTCATTTCAGTCTTTTAATTAGTTCACACACCAGCTATATTAGCACAAGTTAATGCTGTTTCCACAAAGCTCTCAGAGCTCCATGGCCACTCCAAAAAGGTGGTTTTTTAAGCCATAACTACCAGTGCAAACACAGTCACAGAATGAGCAAATATCACCCCTGCAGCCAGCCAAGAAGCTCTCTTTGGGTTCAGAGGTCTCCTTCAGGAGCAGGGCAGAAGCCACCTCTCAGTACCCAGACTTCAGTGCCCTGCTCTGCTCACGGGGGTGACAAGGCTGGCACCAGCAGCTGGTGCCTCTCCCTGATGCTGCTGAAGAGTTGTTGGAGACCTGGACTGACTTTGGGAGGATGCAGTGAGGAAGGAGAAGGGAGCTGAGCAAATTATGGAGGCAAGAAATGTAAACAAACTCCCTGGTCATCCTAGCCAGGGTCTCTCTGCATTTCAGGAATAACAGTTTGATGTATTTGTCTGGCTTGGACTCCAGGACCGATGCTGCTCACCCTGCCAGCCATCTGCCACATTGCTTTTAGTTCTCCAGGCACACATGGCCAAGAGAACATGCTCCCACACCACAGCACTGGCTGCCACACCACTGTCTGCTACCCTCCATTCTGATAGAAAAGCTTTAATACCTGACAGAGGTCAATAGTTCTTAACACCTGACTCCAGCCCAGGCTGAGTAGGACTTAAACAAACAGCACTTGTCAGTGAGTCAAGAGCTGGACGCTGCCACCAAACTCTGACCAGGAGGAAGCATTTTCCCCAAAGTCAGAACTAGTATGAGCTTCTCTCCCTTAATCCTGAATTACATCGGTGGTCTGAAATGGGAACCTGCTCACAGGTACAGAGACCTTGGATGTCCACACACACCCTGGCTGTAATCATCACTAACTTGTCTTAAAAGAGACATTCTCATGGAAAATAGCAACCAGGATAACAAAATTATCAACAAAACCCCCACACAGTTTCCAAGTCCAGAGGAATAAAACACAACAAACCCCAACACAGAACAGGTAAAAGGGTGAGACTGTCACTGCGACACCATGCACAATGCTTTGATTAAGCCATTGACAAATCTCCTTTAGGGCAGAGAAATTTGGAAACATCAGGCAATCAAACTGTGAAGTCTGTGAAAGAATGTGATTAATGCAAAAATGTGATGAAACTAATGTGCTTGGCTCCAGAATTTCATGGCACACTCTATACTGGAACCAAATCTGATGGCTTCTTGGCGAGCAGTGCCCCTCTGTGTTCCCCGAACACGGTTATCTGTGTCCTCTTTGTTTTCTAGGTCTGATCAGAATCCAAAGCTTTTATTGTAGCTACATTTCTAAGGATGTGTTTCCCAGGATATGTACCCATAAACAGAGACGTGTACATGCATATATACCCTGAATAATTGTGCAGAATTTCACTTTTCCCTCCTGAGACATAAAAGAGCCAAGTGTTATTAAATTTACGGTGAGTTCGTTGTAGTTTTCACGTAATTTTCTTGATGCACTGCAGATTTTTTAACAGCCTGCTGCTTCCTTTCCTGTTTAATGTTAAGGTACTTGTCCAATCTTAGCTACACCAACATCCTGGATTTCTGTCTAAGTTTATCAGCCCCAGGGGCAAATGTGTCTTTTTTTCTATCCTCCTCTGCCCTCCAGCTTTGTGTGGAAAAGGAATACATGGGCCTGCACAGTTCAGGATGCAACAAAGGACTGCAAACTCAGATTACCAATGCTGCAGTCAGCATGAGGCTGATCTTTCACGGATGGCAGAGACACAAAGTGCACTCTGTGGCTGAGACCTCCAATTACAGGAGGGTAGGCATGACACCAGCACCCAGGCAGGGGCAGGGGGCAGGGACAGAAGCAGACCTGGTACCAAACTCACATTTGGTATTGTGGCTTTTGCAGTTAATTTTCTCTTGGTTACAGACCCACTTCATGTCTAATTTTTCTTTCATTGCAAAAAGATGTTTGTGTGCACATTTGGAATGTGCTCTCCAGGGCAAGACATACAATGTAACTGTGTTTCAAAGGAAAATATTATACACCAAGGAAGATACAAATGGGTTCAAAGAACTGCCTGTCTGAGGGCAAACCTCCCCATCACTCTGCACACCTAAGCAGCCTTCTTAGGATGTACAGTTCAAAACTGTAGGAAATGATGCTCAACTCAAAACACTCTGTTCTATGGGGGCCACCTGTAAGTTACAGCAACCCACTGTGACCTGACAATGACCACCCAAACATGGAGCGCCCTTGGGGGAATCCACCTGCCAGTACTGCACAGGCTGTTTGCAAGTGAGCAGGTGCCTACAAACAGCCCTAGAATATGCAAGAACATAGGCACAATTTTCCCCAGTGTGCAGAGGAGACCTCTGGGGACAGTCTGGGCAGGTCTCATACCATGCATCCCAGAAATGTTTAATATTGGAAAGAAAGTGTGTGCAGACGCAAGATGAGCTGGATGGACAAATGACTGCTTTACAGGATGGTTGTTGGCTGTGAGAGACACTGGACTCTAAATAAACAGCAAAGAAGCAGAACCAGCTGCAGATACTCACACATCGGTTTGAGCTGCCCGATGAGTTCCTCCTTTGTCCACTTTGCCCATTCCTTCTTGTCGGTGTTTATTGAGCACAGGATGGGGCCGCACGGTTTCCCGCAGTCCTCGATGGCCGGGACGTTCAGGTAGTGCACCAACACAATGTCTGGGTTCTGCAGGGACAGCAGAGCAAGAGTTATGCTGCTGGGGCCAGCACTCTGCATTTAACTTCCTGATTAGAACTGGGACAGCAAGCATCATGATCAGACCCCAGACTGTACCGGATTTCCCCAAGGTGAGAGCTGTTCTTTCAAAGAGCTGGCAGTTTGCATATGGCATCCCCCATCCTGAGGGCCCTCTACTTGCAACTCTCCTGCTCCACTGGCATGCTCAGTGTGAACCTCTTTTCCAACCCTTGCAACACCAAATATTTGCAATAGCCCTGTGAACACCACTGACAGCAAACACCAGGTGATATGCTTTGGTTTAAGGCACCTTTTGTTCGTTTGAGACAATGCTTCCATCAGTTCTGGTCCACATCGGTCTTTTTTGAATATACAGAAAGTCACCTGAGAACATCAGGAACAGCCACACTCTCCATACAGCGACATAAAGCAGGAGGGAAGTGTCGAGGAGGCTCACAAACAGTATTACAGAGCGCCCCAAACATGGGCTCTTTACAGACAAGCCTGTAATTCCTCCTCTTTTGAAGACGTTTGCAAACTGCAGAAGGTGGGGACTGGAAAAGCCCTTTGCAGGACAGCTGCAGGAGGACAGAGAGGTGCCGGCTCCCGCAGCTGATCCTGCAGGCTGATCCCGCAGCTGATTCCGCTCCCCTCTCCCTTCCCGCGGGGCTGCGGGGGGGGAGGGACCCTGCTCTGACGCACTGCGGTGCCGTCCCACCGACACCTGGAGCAGGAGCTGAGCTCTGTGTTACCACCCGGCGAGTAAATGAATCATCTTAACAACAGCAGCAGCAGCAGCAACTCCGCCAGTTCCCCAACAGCGTCCCAAGGAGATTGTTCAATAGATAATAACAAGATTGAGGAGATGATTTCTTTCCCTTAAGTCGTTTACTCCTAAGTTCGCAAACTTTAATGACTGCTTTGGAATTATTTATAAAAATAAATAGGATAATGGTGTAATTAAAACTCTAATGTTTCATTAATGCTGTTAGAGCCCTGTTCCGAGGGGGAGCGGGAACACAACCCATCATCCACTTGCACAGGTCGTGCGGATGGGAGCACTTGCTTATGAAACCAGGGGAGAGCTGGAGCAGGACACGGACACCTTCACCACAGAGACCTGGGGAGGGAACTTCTGATGGGCAGAGCACAGCACTGAATCTCAGCGTGCTGGGAGCTGCACCTGGAGCAGCCCAGGGCAGGGGCAGGGGGGCACTCGGCACTGCTGGGTGCGGGGTGACCGTGACCCTCTGGTGCGCCCAACACACGGGGAGCATCCTGCAATCCCCAAGAACACGGGGCTGGTCACGTCTCCCAGCTCCTCCAGGCTGGCTAAGAAGGTGCTGGCAGTGGGGAGGCCACTGGTACCCACGTACAGCAACATGAAAAGCAGAGCAGCCCCCCCCGCAGAGCATCACCTCGGTAACCTTGAGGAGAAGCTCTTTTAGGTTAGGAAAATATGCAAGCAGGAACTTGCATTTTCTCCCTCTATGGATAGAACTGCACGCAGGGGATTCTCAGTGAAGATTCTGTGAGAAAGCAGTATCAAATTTTTGCAGCCAGTGGTAAAAGAGTCGTACTGCACAGGGAAGAGGCAAAGAAACCTTGCAAGGAACAGCTAACAATTTATTTCAGAGCAGTCTGGAGAAGTGCAAAAGCAAAGAAAACTGTTGGCTCTTCTATTCCCAAGATCCTTCTGGGACAAACAACTGGACCTTTTGTGTTCAACTGTGAAGTGTTCAGAATCTTCCTTTTCACAGGGCACATCTGCTCCAGATAGGGACAGCCAGAGGACACAGAAAACCATCACAACCTCTCCTACAAAGGGGAGGTCTGAAACATCACAGTTCTCGTGCGTAATTCAGAAGAGGTTCAGATAGTAAAAACGATTACCCATACACCCAAATAGTCTCCATCAGCTAATTTAACATAATTAGTGATCTAGATGATGAAGTAATAAAAAGTAATATGCTTCAGAGATTCCATGTAAATACACCTCTTGCTCCCAGGAAAGTTTCAAAGAAGGAAGCAAGGACACAGTACTGGGTGATGGGCAGTTCTGCAGGTGCTTTACTTTCCTCTGAGGTAAGCTGTGATTTTCATGGCCTGACAGTGCTGGTTTGTCCACCAAACAGGTCAGGATTACGGGGCTTCCTGGCTTCAGTGCAGCACAAGCAAGTGGACATCAGCACTGGACTAGCACTGGAATTTATACGTTTTATATATAAAAGCATATAAATTAAACACAAACCAAACAGGTTTGTTCCTTATGCCTACATCTAAAAGTTCACCTCAGACTGACAAATCTCACGAATGCTAGTCTACTTAGTGAATTGAAATGTTTTGACACAAATGAAAAGAATACATATGTTTTGGAAAACTCATAATTAGTAGCGAATCACTATTTGTGATGACCTACCAGGACAGCAAGAGAGATGTGAAAGACTGAAAGTAAAAATACAAATGTAACTTCCACAAAGGAAAGGTGTCAGAATGGTGGACACACCAGGGCAGAAGCCCTTCACTGGGGTGGCAGGGGGGGAACAAGAGGAGCCCTGCACTGGGCTGCAGATGGCTCTGGAAACATTCCTGCTGCAAATCCACCTGTCATTCCAGTGCCTGGAGCCTGAGCAGAGTTGCTCTGCTTCCCCCACACCGGAGCTGAAGGCGCTGCCATCTGTCCCTGACCTGGACAAGGCTCCTTGGCTTCTCCTGCCTCCTCAGTGTGGCAGAGAACTCCCTCCACTGCTGCTGGGGGGTGTGGGCCTGATGTTTCTGAGCCTGTAAGGTTTTCAGCCTGTTGGTGGCTGATTTTCTTCCCAAGGGAAGAATTCTTGGGAGAGTTTTTCTTTCAAGGACAGCTCCTGTGAATGGTGATTTTCTTTTCATAACATTTTCTAAGTTCTCATAACAACCTCTCTCCCAGATGTTGTTTCCATTACTTAACCAGTGGAGAGAGGTGTCAGTTCTATGGATCAATGATTTGCTTTTTTATTGCAGCATGTTATAAAAAGGCTGGATGAATTGTAAATAAACTCTTCTGATCTTTCTTCTGCCTTGAACTGGAGTCAAGCATCTTTATTTCGTGCCACAGATTGTGACAGGGGGGTAAGCAGGAGATAGTGCAACAAGTGGTTGAACACAAAAAGTCGTTGGTTGTGATGAAGAAAAATGCAACTGCAACATCTGTATGACTCTTGTTTGAAGCTTCATCAGCACTAAGTGGTCAATAAATCAGACTGGCATGGCGTTACATTTCTTCCATGGCTTAACCATTAATCTAATGCCAGTTCTCATGAAAAATGAAGGAGAAAAACTATGTGATGGTGAAAGCGTACACATTATCCAGAAAGTGATAGTGGCACGTAATGGTGCTGCAGCCCTCCATCCCAGTGGCTGGAGTAGCCTGGCAGCCTCCTCTGCTGCCCACCACACACCATGGAAATTACCTGACTGTAACAGGGATTGTTTGTTCCAGCAGCCTGCTTCACATGGGGACTTTTCACAGGAGCAGAAACACCAAACTGGAGCAGTTCTGGTAGGTGTGGGAGGGCATGGACAGCCAGCAAAGGGCTGACCAATGATGGGGTGAAGGAATGGTCAGTTCCTACAAAGCTCCATGATGGCTCAGCCACAGAGGAAACTCTCATTTCAGCAACCATCTTTTGCTTCTTCTTCACTACCCAGAGTCAGTCCCCTCCAAGGGGAAGTCTCCCTTCTCAGGGAGAATAATCACAAAACCCCTCTGCCTTACCAGAGCATGCTAGTTCGGTTCTCTTCTATTTCTTTTTCTTTTAAAAGCAAAAATTAAAAGCCATTTCTGGCCAGCTTCCAGCTGTTCTTCAGTTGCTCAGCCAAGGCAATCAGCTCAAGGCAAAATCTCACTGGCAGGGGCTCCCAAATCACCAATGACCACAGCTGAAGATAATTTTCCTTGGAAAAATACCTCTGAGCTGCAAGTTTTGCATATGTACTCCCTGCTGGAAGGATGAAAGGAAGTAAATCATCCTCAGGGGTGATGAGCATCAGTGAATTTAATCTCAGCCAAGGAATTACCCCCAAATGCAGCCACTTGCCCCAGCTGGCACTGGACATCTGTGTCAGTTCTGTTGTGTCAGACCTGTGAAGCCCTACATAATGGTGAAGCCAGCCTGCTCCAGCTGTAGTGGCTACACCATGAAGCACAAGGCAGGAGGAATGGAGCATGACAGTGGGATGCACAGGCAGCTCCTGTGCCCCCCTCCCTCCCTGTTCACCTCCAAAACTATAACAGTTTTTTCTTGTCTGGCAGATATTCATTCACGGGGTTTACTTTGTATTTCTCAAACAATCCAGAAGTCTGAAAAGGAAATCTCAGCTTGCTGGGAAGATAATTCACATCCATTGCTGTGGGGTGACAGGATTAATATCTGACAGATTATCACCCCCCAAAAATGACAATATAAAGAGATCCCATAAAAAGATCATATAAAGAGGTTTCTGTGGTTTTGAGGGGCTACCATTACATGATGCTTCAGTCCCCACAGGTAACTCAGGGAGAGGTGCTGGGAGTGCCTGTGTATCATCTGCCTGTTATCTAAAAATCAAACCAGTGAATGAAACTATTCCCAGACACAGGGATGACAGAATCTTCTGCTATTTATAGAAGTGTCTTTCTGGATGGTTTCCTCTGGATTTTCAAGGTTTTGAGAGCAGAGGCTGAGATACCTGAAGAAAAAGGCACAAATACATAACAGACACTTAAGTAATGGAATTTCTTCAGAGACCAAATGCTAGCTTTGGGCAAGATTATTGGTTTGAATCCCAGCAATTTCTTTATCCTTGAACTAATTTCTAATTGAGGTCATGCTATCGAAGGCAACCTGGTGGCTGATGCCTTAGAATATATTAATCTTCCACACTAACTGTGAAAACAACAAAAAAATTCACTGCCTTTGAGCGCACAACCCACTGCCTTAATTTATCTAGAGCTGGGCATGTTTAATTAGGGAGAACGAGACAATTACCAGAGACATAGCATGGCCCTGGCACCCGAGCTGAAGCACTGGAGCATGGGGAAGACAGTGAGACCCCAGAGCCAGACACAAAAGCAGTTGTGCTGCAGAGCAGGACTCCTTCTGCTGGAAAATCCTTTTAGCTAGCACAGCACCTTGAATTAACCTTGTCCCCTATGTCTCCACCTGACAAAAGAGCTGCTGGAACTTTTGGCCCTTCAATAGCTTCCTCAGGAAGAGAAGATACTTGGAGTCAGCCAGGCAGAGAAACATTGGTGCATGTGTGGTTTTAATTGCAGTAAAATCAGCATCCTGACCCACACTTGCTCAGGAACTTGTGCCAATTGTCACTGTCCTTGCTTGGGTAGAGGAGCTTTGGGTCCCCTCTGGGGTGGTGGCCAGCCCCACCATCCTCACCATCACCACATCCCAGCCATGGCTGGGGTCTCAAGATTTAAACCCTGTGGATACAGTGCTTGTCTCGAAAGGTCAGCCAGCCCACAACTTCAGCACAGAGTAATTTTCCCAGTTTTTCTGCCCAAATTCTTTTGAGGTTTTTTGTTTGTTAAGTTCGAGAATTTTTGAGACAAGAGACTGGCTACAAGACAATACAGCTTCACGTACTGCAAATATTGAAAGGCTTAGAAAGCAAAAAATTATTTTGAGATTACGAGATTTCCTGCAATTGTTTTAAAGAGAATCAAGATTTCATCTGGCTGCATACTTTATAACATGTTCCCCAGTTCCTCTTCAATACCTTGGTAAGGGCACAGCACACAGAGCAGGCAGCATTTAAGTAGTGTGAGTAGCAAAGAGAGTCTTAATATAGAACAAATACCAAACACTCACTAATGCATCATCAAATGTGACAAATTTTAAGATATATAGAAAGAACTGCCTCTAAATACTCCTGAGGATCATGTTTACTTAACATACACTTTGAAAGACACAGAGAAATAACATGCAGTAATTCCTGGCCTCCAAAGTTCCAAAAGAAATTGGTTTCTGAGATGGTTTTTATCTTTCATAGCAATACCTCTAGTGCTAGTAAAAGGTGCAACGGGAAGATGATGCTACACAACCAGAAACAGGCAGCAAAATAAAACAAAAGGCACTTCTCTTTCTCACACAGGTATTATTCTTCTGGACAATGGAAATTTGTTTTCATCTGTGTCACCTCTCCCAGCTGGAAGCTTTAACTTCCACAGGCAGCTGACAGGGACAAGATAATTCTGCCACAAGCTGGGACTGCATTTGTTTATCTAGGAACATGCAGACACAGAGATCCCAGGGACGGAGATGCAGCAGGGAAGTCTCCTGTTCTGCTTATTGCCTCAGAGACGGTGAAAATTTTTCATGGGAAGGTCTGAGGACACCTGAGCTTGTGGCATCTGAGCACCTGTGGTGTTGGTACAGCCCAGCATGCAGGGCATCAACAGCAGCATAGCCTGGCTCCCACCCACATCTCCAAAGGATTTTCTCCCACAACCACAGTGGGCTCCAGGCTGCCACCCACAGAGCAAGGCTCTTTTTCAAACCCATGGTTTTTACTGTCTGTCTGGATTCTTGAAAGACCAGCCTGAGACTTTCATGGCTTTGAGCTGTCAGTCAGAGGAGGTGCCAGGGCAGCTGACTCAGTTAATAGCCTTCTACAGCTACGCCACTGTTTGTAGAAAAACACAACCATGATTAAAGCATGAAGAGAAAACTTAGAGAAAGCAACCTGCCCTACACTTCAGCTTGCTCAGAGATACTCCTTCTTAACAACCCTGCTCAGGAAAAGTGTGAAACAGCAGCAACAGCTGCCTTTAACCCAGCTGCTGCATGCAGAACCGACTGCCTCTACAGAGAGACAGATTTGCCATGGAAATCACCAAGGCATCTCCTCCTCCTCCCTGTCACTTGCTCTCTGCAGTTTTACAATTCATTCTGCAAAAGCCTTGAGGATTTTCAAACAATAGCACTGAGGGCAAAGCAAAGGTTTCCTTGGGTTTGAACTCCTCTGAGATACTCTTCCTGACAAATGAGGCTTATTATAGCACATGCATCTCTTGCTATAGGGAGTATATTCTGCTACTCCAGCTCTCCACTTTTGAAGACTTACAGAGTCCCTATGATTTCCTATGTTAAACCTGTGCATTGCAACCATTTCCAGAATGCAAGGAAGGTAGTGCAGAGAACATCAAAGCCACATGGTATTTCAGTGTCCTACACCTGAATTGTGCTTTTCATTTTCAAAACATCTCAAAAAATTTGCTGTTACAGCCCAGTTTGTACATGGGGATTACAGCAAAACATGGCTCTTTATAGGGTAACACAAGGAAAAGGCTTGATTGCCAACAAAGCACCAGTGAGGAACCTCCCAGCCACCAAAATTGCAGATGTGGAGGAGAGCTCTGCCCTGCAGCTGCATGAGTACTTTGAAATCATGTTATGCTGCCCATGCACACACGGGCAAAGTCCCAACAAATCACAGACACAAATATAAATATTGAGGTACTGCATATGCTGTAAGAGTGCTGCTCTCTCCACAGGCTGCTGCTCTGTAAAGATTTGCTACAGCATTTGGACTATTTTTCCCCACAAGTGTGAGCCAGATATCCCTCAGCTGACATTTGTGAGGACTCTTTATTTTTTTTTTCGTTCTGAAGTACAGAATCTCTTCTCCCTCTTTCTGTTTTTATTGCAACCTTTACATGGGAATTCTGTCATTGCATTTCAAACAAGCTCAGGCACTGCTCAGCTCAGAACACTTCCAACCCCATCACTGGCCAGAAATGCCAGCATTATAAATCATGCCCCAAGTGGCTTCTGCCCTTTCCCAGCTCACCCAAGCCAGAGATACAATAATAGTTGGTCTGAAATAAGAAGAAATTTTAATTTCAAAGCTCCACTGACATTCACCAAGTGCTTTCAAAGTTTCTATCAACAGAATGCGGTGCTTCCAATTCTAGTTGGAATGAAGATGGTGTAAGGTTTTTATCTCAAGCTCATGGCCTAGTTTGCCTCAATAACACTATTATCTGTTAAATATTAATGCATTTCTGTGAATTAAGAGCAGTTCTACAGGCACCTGCAGATGCATCACTTCTTACTTTTTTTAATTGGTATTGTTGTAGGTGGACCAAGTAATAGAAAGCTGACATTTCCAAATACCACACAAGAAAAGCCCAGGAGAATGTACTGAGAGCCTGTGATAAGCTCTCCCTACAGAGACATGCTGTCCTTCTGCACTGCACCTAAACTACTTTTGTACATATAAAAATGATTTAAAATCATTTGGAAGAAGATTGCCCCTCACCCCCCGTGTACACTCCCCACGATGGACTAAGGATGTGTCCAAGGCAGCAGAGCAGCAGCTCGGCACTTCACAGGGTGCCACAGACTCCCTGCCCCACACATTCCACCTGCCCACCAGGAAGGGAGTTCTCTGCAGTGCTGGAAGGTGACAGCAGCTCCAGCAGCATCCCAGGGGCTGGAGCTGTGCTCACCAGCCCTGACCCCTTTCCCTACACTGACATGGGGCTCCTGGAAAGGAGGAACATGTGAACCTGATGCCTGCCTGAAGGAACAGATAAATGCTATTTAATGTTCCATGCAGCCTATACAATACGTGGTAAGCCAACGAGTCCTTTTTATTTCTATTCTTTGCTCTTGCTCTGAGGGCTCTATCATTTATAGCTTCTTTAAATTTGTTACTTTTGATATCAGTGACTGGTAATACGATTCCTGGAGGAATAACATCAATAACCTTCAAAACACTTTCATAATGTTGCCTTTGATAGTCTTGCAACACGTTTGTTCCTATGGCAAAACCCTTATGACACTGCTACACAGCACACAGGTTATTCACTGAAGGTTTTGTTTGCCTGGATAACCCTTCCAGACAGGAGTAATGCTGGTGTCAGGGAATCCAAGGTTCTCCTTCTGGAGTCCAATTTTACTTCTGCATTGCATGGGAGGGTTCACAAAGTGGAGGGTCCAAACAAAAAATGCATAAAATGCATAAGCAACACGGGGCTGTGCCCAGCAGAAGAGATGGGCAGGTACCAGGGGCACCCCAAACTGCCATGTCAAGGACTTGCCTCCCTCCATTCTCCCTACAGCTGCTGGCTGTGACTCATTAGCCATGGTGTCCTGAAAGGGATCCACAGCTGCCAGCTGGGGACTGAGGCAGCACTTTAAACCAGAAACATCAAATCCTAAAGCAAAAAAAGGAGTATCAGACTTGAATTTTTTCTGAACTGCAAGAAAAAGATTACTAGACAACCTTCTTTCTTCTTCACTACCACTCAGAAGTCTCCTGCATACATTAGGATTAACAAACAGAGATTCTCATCTCGGTGCTCCTGCTGTAGGCTGGGACAGCCCAGCTCTCTAAGCCTCCTCCACATACACTTTGAGACTCCCATGTGGATGCCTTGGAATCTTAAAAGGAAATGTGACCCCCAACAGTGCTGCTGTGCAGCTCAGAGAGGCTTCTCTGACCTCCTGGTAAGAGTGGAATTATCTCCTCACTAGACCTTTTCAAGGACTCTGACTCCTTTCTGGCATTCTCTTGAGGAGATCTGACAAATGGATTTGGTTTCTCTGCTTCACTGTCAGAGCAAGCACAGAAGCACTCCCAGGGTGGACAAACAGCTCTGGTCAGTGCCAGAACAACTCTGAACTCAAGGGAAGGACACACATTCCTTCCTGCCTCCTCTTTGCCCCAAATCAGGTCTCTCTTTCTCACACTAAGAGCAAAGAATGGTAAATTGGACAGTGAGCCCATCCTGCCTCAAACTGCCAAGTCAGAGCAAGCGACCTGGCTGCTAAGGGAGTTGCTACAGCCCAGCTACAGCAAAGCAAACTGCCCTTCAGCCTGATCCATCAGTCTCAAATTCGCTGCACAGGAGCAGCCTGGCAATCTCCCAGCACACGACAGTGCCCTGATAACCTCCAAAGCTGTGTTATTTAAGCAGAGAAAGGTGAGCTTTGTTTAGCCCTTGGGCTCAAGGCTGAGCTGATGACAGATGCCAACACTTCATCCAATTAGATTTTTAAGTAGTGAGCGCAAATTTATCAGGTGAGCATTTGGAGATGTGGCACATGAGAGTTATCAATTTCTTTGGTGGCTCCATGGCTGCATCTCTCCTGGAGAGTCTCCCTCATCTTTTTATTTCACAGGACACTTCAAGAAAAAGAGTGAGGTTTTGGCAATGTCTTGTGAAGAATACAACAAATACCACTGCAGTTGCCATTGTATGCAGAAATTCCCTCCCCTTTTTTATTTAATCTGCTTGCCAAATGTGACTATGAAGCTATTTTATACACTAAGTGCTGCTGCCTGTGGTGTACATTCACATCAGCAAGAGAAAAGAACACACAACGCCTATGACATTGCATGCCTTACAAAATACAAAAAGGCAGGAAAGCTCCTGAATTCCAGTAACAGATGCAGACTATTACATGCAGCCAGTCATTGCTCATTTCACCCATCAGCTACTTGACCCAGCTACATACACTGGTATCTTCTGAGACATCCCAAAAAAGCAGCAGTAGTTGGAACATCCAGTGCCAGACATGGGAATATTAAAGTTTAACACGGGCACTTTTAAGTTGGTAAATGCTCAGTAAAGTAAGCCCAGATCAAAGGGGGTTTTGAGCTTAGGCATCAATGCATCTGAAGAAGCATCTAAGAGAGAGGTAACGCTGAGGAACAAACAGCTTATGACAAGAGTCCTTGAAACCTCAGAACCAGCAATACTCTGCACTATCCAGGCTTAAGAGTGCTCTGTGCATTTTCTAATTTACTGCTTTTTCCTTTTTTTCCTGTCTGCACAGAACATGGAAGAAGAATGGTGACCCTTGTCTTGCCGTCCTTCAAATAAAGGACAGACCAGGTTTTGTTCTTCAGCTGGGACCTCTCAGATCTGAACAGCATGAGAACTGATCTCAGGGTCTGTTGTTAAGTATGCCACACATGACTGCTGGTAGGGCTGTTTTTGAGCAGGAAATTGTGAGTCTTACAGGCACACCTACATTTTAACCTTTGTATGTATCCCACATAAGTTTTCTGCCTTTTATTCTACCAGCAAAGGCTGTCTGTTTGAGTCAGAGACCCTGTCCAGATTCCTCCTCTTTGTTGCTAGAGACAAGTGACTTCGCTCATCCAGCCACAGATCGTTTCTCTCTGATACTGCTGGAATGGAGAGCTGGTGCTCACTCAGCAACAGCACGATTTGAGGTGACTGCAGTTGTGCCTTTGCAAACCACTCAATGATGAAGATTTCATCTTGGCACAGATACAAGAGCTGCAGCTGCCTTCTCCTCTTCACCAGGAACATTTCTATTGCCATCAGAGGCATTTCCGTCACCTGTCACAGCTGCAGAGAGCAAGGAAACATCAGCTATGGCAGGAATTCAAGTCACCAGGATTCCCCATGTTATTCCTCCTCACTCACAGGATACACACTGGAAGTGCAGGCGCCCTTTGCAGGGCTGGACACTCTCCCTGTGGGGCACCCGACCACCAGTGCCCACCAGTGCCCCTGTGAAGTGGTTACAGCACCACCACCCTTCTTCCACTACGTGTTCACAGTGAGATGGAGCAGAGAACAGCCAAGGGGATTCTGTTCTCATTACACATGCAACAGCTGATGATGCTATTCCCAAACCCTGGGACTGCCCTTCCCAGGGTGCTGGAGATGCTGTGATGTGAAAGCACAAGGGAGACCATGTCCTGCTGGGCCCCCTTGAGGAACAGGTACCTCACATGGTATGTGCTGTCTGCCTGCCACACCAGGGAGCACTAAAGAACCTGTAAAGGAATGTGTAATGAGATGACAGGCAACAAAACCAGCGTGGGTGATCACAGGGATTCCCTGCAGAGCCTCCTTTTGACTCTGTGCTAGGAGAGCACTCTCTGAGGAATGTAGCATCACCCTCTTCAGGCAGAAACACGCGTGCCAGAGGAGATCTCCATCACCACTATTTGGAATGCTCTCTTCTCCAGGTTTCCTGATGTTTTGCTGTTATGTCAGAAACGTTTCAGCTGGCTCAGTACTGCAAGAGCCTGGAAAACGTCACAAAAATCTTTTGTCCCAACTTGCACTCCATTTGGAAATGACTGGAGCAACCATCATGCCTAAGGAGATTAGAGCCTGTCTGCTGAAAGCCAAAGGCCATCCCTGTGACACTAGAAGCTGCAGCAGGACAGGTAAAATGCCCATTACTGCACTGGGGGTGGTAACAACAGCAGAGCCCAGAGCTTGAAGGCACATTCCCAGCAATAGAGCAAACTCCCCACAATGTTAACCGTGTCCTCAAGTCATTCTGTTTTATAGATAGAGACACAAGGAAAAAATGAAATCTAAAAAGCATTGTCAACTTGAATGATTTTTCAGGTTCTTGTCACTAAACAACCATCATCCCTCAGAGCATACAAAAAGCAATAAACCCAATAGAGCTAATAAAGGAAAACTGTGTGGAGCTTGACAGATCTGGCTGTCCCTGGCATGTGACAGCCAATTTTCCAAGCAGGCAAATTGAAGCTGCAGCACACTTGTCCACAGGATAAGTGAGACCCTGACAAAAACAGCACTGACTCCTGTTTTTTAACGCTGTTAAGTTCTGCTAAAAAAGGGTCGATTTTGAAAGAACATTCAAAAGGTTCCACAAAATACATTTGTGGCCAATACAAAAATTACCCAGTAATTGCTGTTCATCATCTCACCTCTGCTGAGCATCAGCACGAACCCAGTGGTCTGTGACACACAAAAGGACACACCTCACCTTGTTAACACTGGTTGTCCACTCTGGCTGTGCCAGCCCGTGCCACCCCCCATTACCTGTGTTTCTCTGAATGCTCACCAGAAACTGTAGCTTGCTCTAACAGCTGGAATTCCTCAGGCTGTGTGGCAAGCCTGCACTGAAAGGTTTGCAGGGAGAGTCTAAAAAACCAAGACCTAATTCACCCAAGAACCTGTTAACATTTCCTCTGTGTACTCACTGAATGAACATGCTTTTGAAGCCACTTATTTACCAATTAATTACAATGGTCTGGAATCATTAGCAACAAAGCAGATTGTTTTAATTGATCTGAACTTTTTTGCAGTGCGGGAACTTCCTTCCTGTATAATTGTACTTTGCAGAAGACTGAAACAGCAAATGAAAGCTCTCTTGGAGCTTTGTGTCTGTAAAACACTCCCTATTCTGAAAGGCTGAAATTATACAAAAGAATAAATCAACAACTCTTCCATTTTTCAATGAACCTTGAACCTGCCTTATGAATTTTATAAGGGGTCAGGGAGTTTTCTGTGTGGAAGGACACATCACAAGCCACACACAGCTCACGTAGGAGCTCTTGCTACACTGTCCAAAAACAGTATTACAGAATCACAGAATATTCAAGGACTTTATTATTTTTTTAGGGATTGAAGAAGATGAAGACTATGCTGATTTAAAGAACTGCAATTCATTTGGTATAACTTCAGGCAAATGCAAAGGGGCAGAGGTCCTGTTAAAAAAACCTCAGGCCCTGTCTGTCTGAGTAATGGCAGCCTCTGCAGAAGCAAAGCTGCAATCTAAAACAAACACGGTGCACTGCCATCAGGTATAAATACATTCCTATTCAAATTGGTTAGGGGCGTTCAGAGGAGATATTCAATTTATAAGTAGAGTACAAACGGCATCTTTCAAAATCAGAGTTTTCAGAGATTAGCTCTCTATCCCCATTGCTGCTGAGAGGGCTAATCACCACCCTGAATCAGTGCTTCAGCTGAACCTAACACTGGAAATAACATATAATTATACTGATTAATTCTGCTGAAAACATACATTGTTTTGCTATAGAATGTAAACATAATAAGGTGAAAGTGAGTTACAAATAGAAAAAGCTGTGCTGTTCAGAAAAACCTGCTCAGGTGCTACAGGCGTTGGAGTGACTGCATTTATTAAAAGAGCAGCACTGATTCCCACAGCTGCCTCCTGACTTCTGAGGGGGAAAAAAAAAAAAAAAGCAGAAAACTGGTGGATATATGACCCAGGAGTATAGCTGCAGCCTATTAAAGGCATCCAATTATTTATAGATACATCAGAATAAAATGAAATGGAACAATAAAAAAGGACTGCTTCTAACAGCAGTGGTCCTGCACATTGAAGGGGATGATGTGGCCAAAGGACCCTGGGTTCAAACAGGGGGCTGATACAGAGGGAGCTCAAGGGAGAGACAGGGAGGAAACAGAAGGAACTCAGTCTATCTCCTGGGAGTGAGGTATTAACAGCCAATAGAAGAAATATAAAAGGGCCCACAACACAAGGAAAAAAACATACTAAAATTAGGAATTCCTCCTTGCACAAAATTACAGCAACAAAGCCTGGTAATTTTGCAGAAGACACCAGCATTAACACAGAGCACTTAAAACCAAGAGACATGCCTTTCTCCTTTAGCTGCATCTTGCTGTGCAATGATCTGAGAAGCCACTGAAAGCAAATTGCTTGAGTTTCCATTTTAGAGCCGCACTTAACCAAATACTATCTGTCTTCAAACATATTGGCAAGGAAAAGTAGCAAATTACTCATTTTTCCTTTAGCACCTAAAATCCCAACAGCCACGGTGTCAGTCCCTTGTCACCCACAACCTCCAATGCCACCACACTGCTGTGACCACTCTCCCCGTGTGCTGCTCACTCAGATTCCTTGGGTGTTATTTTAATTTACTCACAAACACAAACCCCCACCTACAGCAAAGCACCCACATCCCCACAGGACAGCAGCATGAGTTCCATGGACTCAGCATTTTCCAGGACCCTTCTGCAGCATGGCAGGTTGTGCTCTCAACGAGCTAGCCTTGCCCTGGGATGGGGCAGCCCCCAATACCTGGCTCCTGCAGAGCATCTCCTGGAGAGGAGGACCTGGGGTTTGCCTGATGATAAAAGGAAGGGAAAGGCAAACACAAAGCTGCAGCTGAGTAAGGAACATTAAGTCTGACACGGGGAAGCTGTGACGCATTACTCAGCCTGATAAGTTTAATGTATAATTTAGAAAGATATCACCAAAATGGAAAGGAGAAGCTGTTAAGCAGCTCTGAAGGGTATTCAGCTCAGGCATCACACACAGTTAGTGTTCACAGGAAGCTGCTTGCCCCATGGCACAGAACCACCCCTCGCCCAATAACTTGATTTAGATGTGTCTCAGCACTGAAACACTTCAGAAAGAACTCATTCCTTTCCATAGGCCAGATTTAGGCTTTTCACTGAATATTAGGTATTGCCTCCCTGCTTGATAAGCAAAAGTCATCAGATTGGAAAGCCCTTCTCCAGCTGCTGCTCAGAGTAATAGGCTCAGCCAAGCAGTTTGAACTCTTTGACACCTTGGAAGTCACTAATGATCCCAAATTACATTAGAAAGACCTTAGAGAATGCATCAGTAGAAACAAATCTAAAAAGAACCACCAAAACCCACTGCTCACACAACACATCAGCTATTATGATTTTTGTTTAGAAGAGTATAAAAAAGCCACCTTGCCACAGTCCTTTGAAGAAATACTTATCTTGGGGGGAAAAAAAGAGTTTTCCTGGGGGGCTTAGGGAATCTTCTGCCCTTTTGGCTTCACCAGGACATGCAGAGGAGGAATGCTGCAGCTGCTTGCTGAGGAGAGCTGTAGGCTGGTGAATGACAGCTCAGCACCTGCCTGACAGGGGAAGCACTGACAAGAAAAGGTTTAAAGGTTTATTTGCCAGCTGAACTTGCCCAAAGTGTCCCCTGGAGCCCACATTTCAGAATTAATGACTTCTGATACTGCTCTTGTGATCACTAGAGGGCCTATGGAATATATTTTGATGATGAGGGATGCCATTTGTTAACAGGATGAATATCAAGAGCAGAGGGAGGACAACTCAGGACACTCCCAGCACAGAGCAAACCCCTGCCACCCTGACACCGAGGATGGGACAGTGCAGAGGTCCCACCCCACAAGGGCCCAGCACCACTGTCTGCTCAGCACCACTAGAAGGATTCCAGCATTGCTGATGAATCTTTAGCTGCTGACTTGAATCATCTTTGCATGGCTCACGGCAGGGAGATCAGTTAGGTCTCCATGGATGCCCTGGCCTTGCACAGAAAACCATCACCCTAATTGGAGGGGACTGGCAGGCTGTGTTGGGAGCACAGTGCCTGCCCTTCAGTGCAAATCCACACTGTCACACCAGGGTTCCTCCTCCACACGTCCACGTCATGGCTGCCATGGGCCCTGACAGCTGAATTTCAAACAAAGTAGAAATGATGGGTGGCAGCAGGTTAGACCTGAGACAGGAAGGAAATTCATCTGTGGAGCCAAAACACCATTATGGCATGGGAGGGAGGAAGGTCACACAGCAGGATACAGACAAAAAGCTGTGAAGGGCCCCAGAAGTGGAGGCAGTCCCAGAAAGGTCGAAGTTTTGATGTCCATTCTGGCAGTCCCCCTAACAAGGTTGCTTGTTATTTCCCTGGATTCTCTCACCATCCATGCATTTTCATTCCATTTTTGAGTTTACCACACTTGAGAAGGGAATGACATCTTGCAGTAGTGTCACTGGATTTCCTTTCCCTAAATCAGATTTAACTTGTGCTGCTCTTTAGCGAAATTCATTGTCCTCTTATTCAGTATTACCAGATAAAAAGGACAGAACTGTCTTATCTACAATTTCAGGAACAATTCCTCATCTGACACAGTATTTGTACAACACTGCCATTTGTCTTTTCCTAATCTGTTAATATCTACCTTTTCTATTTCCTTTAAACAGGACCTTTCCAGCCCCTGTTGAATGGGACCATCCTGCACCACCTGCAGCATCTTGGGCAGGGCTGCGACACAGGATTAGGATGCACTCGGTTTTATCCAATCCCTCTGTTCTTTATTTTTATATCAAGTTTTGCTCCTGACCTCAGTACCATATTAAAGAGAAACACTGATAACTCATGACTCCCTCTAATGATATCCAAACCACCCCCCAAGTGCCTGCAGGACTCAGAAACAGCTTTCCTATTTTGTCCCTGTTTCCCAGATCCATTAAAAATACGCATTATAAAAGGTTTTGATTCTTGCTAGCTCATTATCCAGAGCACCCTGTGCTCCAGCACCAGTCTGACCAATCCCAGTGACATTCCCAACCCAGTGGCATGGATTTTCTGGCTTCCCACTCCCGACAAAGAGGGAGATGCTTTTCAGGACACACCATCACTGCAACTGCTGCAGGAAGGGCTTTATCACACACATATTTTAAACTCTTGACAACACTCACAACAGAGATAAGGGAACAAGAACTTGGGCCACAGTTTTATAACGTTTTCCCTATTTCTAGTGGTTTATCTCCAGAAAATATCAGTATGTCTCCCAAATCCTTACAAATCAGTGCAGCTGGCAATATCAGCCTCTCTGACCTCAGTCAGTATTGCCTGCAATGATTCACTCAGAATAATCGGCTCAAAAAGGGAGCCCTGTTCCAAAAGCCTCTGCCTCCAGTACTCCAACCATCAGGCACCCACCTCTGCAGTGAGACCAGAATTTCTTGGCATGATGTGCTGCAAATGTTTACTCAAAGCAACAAGTGTACCTGAACCTGCCCCACAACGACCTTCGATGCGCAGAACAGTGGAGCGTGATCCCAAATTTCCATCCTTTCAGAGGCTAAGGTGTGGGTGGGAATGAAGGTGTGATGAGTGTCACACTGCTGCACCAGGCACGGGCCACCAGGCAGCAGTAAGGAAGCTGCTGTGGCTGCTCCAAGAAGCTGTCACAGACCGAGGTCCAGGCGGATCATGCAATACACGGAAAAGGGGCCTGGGACAGAGAGATACCAAGGACACGGGCAATCCCAGCCAAATCATTTAAAAGCACACAGTTGGATCCTGTGATTTTGTATACAGCAGGGAGCAACTGGCCCCTGGCCACCCAGACATCCTGCAGCCGTGCAGGACCAGCACCTGGTGATGTGGTATAATCCCTTGGCACGCTGTGAATGCCTGTGCTCCCTCTGGATATGGAGGAACTAATCCTTGGGAGTGTTTGGTGCAGCTCTGCAAGGAGCTGGTTTAGCCTGCATGGAGCAGGACCAGCAGTGCTCATGAGCCAGAGCAATCTGAGGCTGCACTTTTGAGGGTTTAACAAGCACAGACTGTGCCCACAAAATCTGACATAATTTGAGTTCAGAGATGCAATAAAAAATAGCACTCCCTTCCCAGAGCTTTTAGACTCAAAAATCTCATCAAAAAGAAATGCAGGTCTATAAATTATGCAGCCCTACCCTGCCTATCACATTCAGCTGACGTGTAGAGTCTCTTCACTTTCTCGGTGGGTTTGAATTACAAGAGTTGGTAAAAATGCTGAGGGCTCCTGCCTCAGGCTGTGGGAGGGCAGCCTTGTGCTGGGCTGCTGCCTGAGCTGCTGAATAATCTCATAGCCAAAGACAATTGCTTTTCCTGCAAATGCTCCTGAACATAAGGTTATCTGGCTCAGAGGGGCAACCACACTTGGGCAGGAATATCCCAGCCAAAAAATCCTCCTCACACTGGACAGCAGCTTTCCCTGAAGACATCCCCTGAAGAACACTGGCCCCAGGAGCACAGCAGGGAACACCTGTGCCAGTGCTGGGCACTGCCTGTGCTACCTGTGCTCACATACAAGCAGAGTAGTGCAGCACTTTTTGCCGTAGTCAGATCTTGGCACAACATACGATGAAAGACTTTCAGCATTGCCAGTGTGCTGAATTTAGCAGAGAAGGGAGCTGGGGAGATGGGATTCCTACAGATAAAAATAGAAAGTTTTAAAGCTGCAGCAAAGAGAAAGACTGCTGGAACATGGAGTCCTCTAGCAGCATCCAGCCAAGCAGCAAGAACCAAAAGGAAACCTATAAATAATATAGAGCAGATCTGCTCTGATCCACTAACCTACTTCAGGACAGGTTTACAGTGAGGAATAAAAAGAATTTAAGCTTGATTGTGGTGATTTAGAATGTGTGCTGTGTTGATGTATATTCCTTGCCCTGGTTTCTCAGCTGGAATTAAACCAGATAACTGACTCTATGCACAGGGAAAGCAGTCTGTGTTCTCTGGTTGTGTTTTTGGAGAGGAGAGGGGAGGGAATGCCTTGCAGTGCCAGCTCCTCCTGCTAGTGGCTGTTTCGTGCTCTGCTGGTGGCCTGGAGCCGCGCCCTTGGGGCAGGCAAGATCCCAGATGCTGTGAAAGCACAGCAGGATTAGAGCACCCTCACAGGAAAGGAAAGCAAGCACATGGATGTCATCATTTATGTGTTTCTCAGAGCTGTCCTGGGACACACAGCATGTGTAATACTTGTGTACTGACAGGACACAACATCACACAGAACGCGGTGGTTCATTGCCACTATGGAATGACTGTTTTGATGGTGGGTGAATGGAGGCAGTAAAAGTGAGCCCAGCTTTCCTACAGGGTGCATAGCAAGACTGTCAGCAAGCCCAGGCAACAGTCCTAACTTTACTTAAATAATGGTGAGTAGTTGTGTCCTTTATGTCTAAACTGAATAAAGCAAAATGGTGACATGTAACTTTGCAAGTGTTGCTGGATGCCTCAGCCAAGAAATTCATGGCACGGGACCCCTCAGTCTCGTGCTACAACCTGCTGACCTCCCCTGCCCTGAGACACCTGAATGAGGTGCCAGATGCCATTTCATCCCTGGCTAAAGAGTTCTTCAAAGAACACCTCCACTTTGCCAGTGCCCCTTGCCCAGGGCGTTCTGAGCCTCTCTCATTTTTCCATTCATCAGCACCATCTTAATTTCAAGCACATTCTGCCGAGGCAGACAGAGCCATAAATCGGCTCCTACCTCATTGTCTCTGCTCTCTGGGAGCGTGCTGTCACTGGCACAGGCCACAGCAGTCAGCCCTGCTCCTCTGGGAGGAGTGTGTGCTGTGCTTTGCCCAAGGGGGTTTCAGCAATGCCTTCCTGGTGTGAGGAACATCCACCCAGAGCAGGGCTGGGCCTGTATGCACACCTAGTCCAACAGGAAACCTCAGCATGACTGGCACTTGCACAAACTTTAAAGACTTACTGTTACTTTCCTGAAAATGCTTTGTGAACATGATTTGGGCTTAATGAGCAAATGTGTTTGTGCTTTTGATATAGGCACAGCCTAGACAGGTGAATTGATAGCCTGTAATCTGCTAATTTATTGTACCAGACTCTACTGATGTTCTTAGCATCCTACTCTTCCTATTTCCTATCTATTTCCATTTCCTTTTGACCCGAAGGAGATCATCCAGTTTTGCAGGTGTATGTTCCCATTTTGTCAGTCTTTTAACAGAGTGGAAGCAGACACAGCTGTTTGGGTGAGGGGGTGCTTGTCAGTGCCACCAGAGCAGCTCTCACAGTGCCTGTTGGCTCGTGAGGGACAGACACCAACCTCCTCCCAGAACCTCTGGTGGTTCCCACCTGCAGCAAACCATCTCTGAGACTTTCACTCCTCTGGGCAGCCAAGACACAGCCAGCAGGCAAAGGATCAGGAGCTGCTCTGCCACAGACCACCTCTCCTGTCCCTGAAACTCAAACCCACTCTGCAAAGCGAGGCTCAGGGCACCTGGCAAGCAGTGCCTTGGCAAGTCACACGCTGCTGCCACAAAGCTCTCATGCACTTCTGTACAAGTAAGCCTGCTGTGTTTTGCCTACATGACATGCAAATTCACACATTTTGTGTGGGTAGATAATTTCCATAAAGGATTTCCAGTGATCACGCATGAAGTCTGGCATTTCACAACAGGTTCCTGCCCTGTGTCAGCACCTGATTTTTTTTTCTGCTTGTGTTTTTGGGGGTTTTTTTGGAGGACCCCATTATGGCATCCACAGCCCACCCTGAGAACAACACAACCCAAACAGCTCCAGCGCACCTCAAAGCCAAGCAGCACTTAATGGAAAACAAAAAAACCCCCGAATTTTGGGTCTGTGCTCCTGGATTTTTCTGATTAGAGAAGCCCATGCTAAACACTTTTAAAAGCTCTTTGGGCCCCAGGTAATTCCTGGCATGATGTCCTTCCCACTAAATTGGTTTTGGGGGCGGGGGACTTGGTGCAGACTAATTCCCTGTGTTTTGCTGCCAGGTCTGTGACAAAGAACTGCTCCATTGTTCCAGAATAAGGTAATCTCTTGCTCTCAATCAAACACAGAATCACAAAAACACATTCCCCCCTTAATTCAGTTGAAACCCTGAGCTGTTCCCCAGGTAATTAATAATGTTTGCAAATGTGCCTCCTTTGAAGGAATATTATCGTAGTTTAGGTGACAAGCTCAGACTTGGATTCCTCTTTATAATTCCTAACATCTACTCAGGCAGCATTAATTGGATTCAAAGCAATTACGAAGGAGTCGGATTGGCCACTTTATATCAAATTCTTGAAGAAATTTTGCTTTGGGCTGCTCTGAGCTGTGGTGCTGTTTCCCAGCCTCTCCCCCTCCAGTGCCCTTCGGCACCAGCACAGGGCACTGGGCAGGTCGTGCTTGGGCTCAGCAGAGCAGGGCAGCTGAATTTATTAAATGCACAGCAGTGCCTGTATTGTGCAGCTTATTATTACATAAGGAAGGACCACAGGATGGAGACTGGTTACCTGAGGTGATGGTGGGTCAATCCCACCTTGGTGGTGCACTGGCACAGAGGGGCTGCAGTGGCACTGTACCATATTTGAGAGAAATACCTTGGCCTGGAAGGCCCCAAAGCCTCTGTGAACACCCCAGGAACAGATGTGGCTCCAGAAGGAAAAAAACCTAAAAAGGATGTCTGTGTCTGTGCAGTGACATCATCTCCCTGGGCTCAAATGACCCATCTCCCTGGGCTCAAACAAGGAAGTTTCTTGGCTGTTTTATCCCGTACAGATCCACACATGCAAACAAGCAAAAGAAACTGAACCCAAGGGCCTTAGTGGAGGGATGCCGAGGAAGTGTCTTGAGCAAAAACTGCTGAGAAGTGCCTAACACTGGAAAAATACCAGTGTGATTCACTTATTTCATAATCGTTTAAGATAGCCAATACATAATTCAACAGAATTTGAGAATCCTGGCTGGAACCAGGACCAAGAAGCCAAGCCTGGTCTCATAAACTCTGCTGTAGAATCTCTGGCTGGTTCAACATGTTTGGGGGCAGTTTTCCTGCAAAATATAAGCTTTAAATTGAATTCCTCTATGTATAAACAAGATGCACCATTTTGCTCAGCAGTATTTTCTCTTTTCTCATTAGAGACTACCAAACAACAGAGATTATTTTAACAGTGAGTGGAATACGAAGTCCATTTACTCCCAGACCTGTTGGGCAAGCCAGCCCTGGCAAGGCAACCTGGGTCCTGAGCTTCTTCCAGGACAGGGTTGAGACTGACCCAATGCATGGGATGGGGATGAGGGCTGGGAAGAAAGCACAAAGCAATCCTCGAGGAGGCAAGGGTCCAGGGCTGCTCCTGGGGTCCCTGCCAAGAGGGCTCCATACCCAAAGTCAAAGCAGTCAGTCTCAGGCACACCAGCAGGAACCCCAAAGAGCAGAAGGGCTGTCAGGGGGATGAGGAAGAAATAGCTGGGATCAGAGGTGCCACTGTACCTACAAAGGATGGAGCAGAGCAACCTCAAAAGGTGCCAGTGGGCTTGCCAGAGCAGAGCCACAGGGTCACACAAGGGACCAGGGCACAGGGGCATGGAGGTCATGGCAATAAGACAGTATTAAGCCCAAGGAATTGCAAAATGATTTGACACGTTTGCAGCACACCTTTTGTTGAAGCAGAGTAAGTTAAGCCCAGCTCTGAGCCATGCTGATGACTTTCAAAATTTTAATACACTGACTCTACTATCAGCATTCCAATTATCCCTGGGAACATGCAAACAATCCACGTTTTGCAGTGGTTCCCAGTCACACAGTGCGCCTGTGGAGGAGGCATCTGCAGAACCTGCTCTGATAGACTTAATGGGCTGCTCTGCCAGAGCCTATTTAGAATTCCAGGCAGCACTAATTTAGTTTTAATGGGCACAAATTCAATTCCAATGGCTAAAGTATGCAAATAACAAATAAAAGGGAACCACTGCTCCAGCAGCTGCTGGAGAGAAAATGAACGGGCGCCCAGCTGCCCACCTTGCCCCAAGCTGCTCTCTCCTCAACCCATCATCTCCAGCAGAAGCAGCCCCACGGCCACCCAGGCAGCTGGCAGGGACAGGGCTCGCCCCCATACCACCAGCTGATGGATTTATTTGCCAATGAGTGCAGAAATGACACTAAAGGGCCCTCAATAATACCAAGCCTCATTAAATTTTAATCAGGGCAGCCTCACACTCCCTCTTCAAACGCCAAGGAGTTGCAAGGGAGGGGATGTGACGTGGAGCCTCCAGTGGGGCAGGGGAACACCTTGGGAAGAGCCTTCCCAAAACACCTTCACTGCAACTCTGCCCATGAGACCTGGAGGAGACAGGCTGCTGCTGTGAGATGTGGCACTGGCATCACTCTGACCCTCCTGCTTCATGACACCACTGCGCCTCCTCTCAAGTCTGTCCTACAGGGTCTTACAGGAACCAGCAGAATTGGATTTCTGCTTTGAGCAATACCATGAAGGGCTTTGGTTTCAAACTTGAGCTCTGAGCTGCAACTGGGGCAGATTTTGTCAACACTCAACACCTGGTCACCTCTGTACAACTCAAGAACAGCACTGTCACCAGTGTCTTCCCAATTAGGAGTCATTGGCACTGAGACTTATGGGTAAGCTGCATACATTCATCCGTGCACATTTGTGCCTCTAACCCAAGGACTGGAAACACCTGTGAATACAGAGGTGGGTGAGTAAAAAATCTTTTCCTCACTAAATATCATACTGGCACAGGATGGTGGATGCAACACAGTCAGTGATTCATACTCTTGAAGGTGGCTTCATTGCTTGTCATGGGGAGGACGTAAAAAAAACAGACCAGAGGAACAAACACCTGGCACACCCCAAGCTGTTCTTCAGGTGAGCACAGGTCGGGTACTCTTCAGTACCTGTGGGCACCCCCTGCTCTGCCCCAGGCAGCATCACTCACTGCTGATCACCTAGGTCAAGCCATTCCTCCTCTGAACTGATTTACTCCTTGACAAAGGCTCATTATGTCACCAGAGCAGCACCAGAAAAACACTGGTGGATGAAGGACTCTGCAAGGACACTGTCAGAGCTTCCACAGGAAGCTGCCAGGCCTGGGAAGGAGACAGCAGGGTGACGTGCCACTAGGATGAAGGGATGCAAGAATCTGTGCACAGGGCTGAGCATATCCTGCCATAGCCCAGAGACTTTTCCATGGGATCTGTAGTTCTGCCATGCAAAAAGCTGCTGGTTACAGTACAGAGGCACCCTTGACTCTCCTGCGTGGCACTGCAGGGAAAAGGGCATGCAGGGCTGTGCACAGTGGCTGGCGTGACACAGCACAGCCTGGCTGCTCTTGTGTGAGGTGACACTGTCCCCAGAGGTGTCCCCGGTGCTGCAGAGCCAAGCACAGGTGAGACACGGCACTTCAGCCCAGGGAAGGCAGCACCTGTGGGCACATGGGTGGGGCACACTGCCAAGCACACACCCTCCTGCTCCAAAAATCCTCCTTGCCCTGCCAATAAGCAAGGACTCCTGGAAGGATTTTTCCAGCAATTGCCTCAGCAGACGTAGAAGGCATTAATATTGCTGTCTGCTCCCTGCAGGTACACTGAGCCTTGTGCTGCCCATATGCTGCATTGCTCCCATCAGAGGAACATCAGCATTCTCGTAACATAAGCCGCGGCTTACATTCAGCTCTCACGTGTTTCAAAATGGGGTTTTCCCTTAAAAAAAAGAAGAATTCAAACTGGGAAGTGGTTTCTAGGAATCTCTCCAGTTTGGCACTGAAGGGCTGGCACTGAGGGCCCACAGCTCCAGCAAGCAGGAGCCTGCATCATGCTGCTTTCCCCAGCTGCAGATCCAACAGTGCCCCAGCTGCAGCCCAGGGCTGCCTCCTTCACTGCCCTTTTTCCTTGGCCTGGCTGTACCTGACTCTGTCAGCACAAGCTCATCAAGTAAGGAGACACGAGTAGGGATCAGGCTCTGGTAGCAACAGCAAAACCGAGAAGTTTCTCCCTTCTGCTCCAGGTGCAGCAACCAACACTTCCTTGACCTCAGCTGCCATAAATACTTATTGTGGGATCCATATACATTCATGGTATCACAGCTGCAATGGAAATTGAGGTGAAATCATTGAGATGAAGTCCAGGGAGCCTGGGACCTCTTACTGCAGACACAAGGAACGCCCAGTGCAGGTGTTCCTTAGCCCACTCAAAGAATCCAAGCTTTGTTGTGCACCACATGCAGGCATTCCCTTCCGTCCCCTGTGACCTCAGCAAAGCCCTCCAGCACGCTCCAGACACTACACTACACTGGAGGAGTCCCAGGGGCAGCTACAGCTGGACACCTGCAGGTGACCTGCCAGGCACCCAGCACACCTCATCTGCCTTCTGCCAACAGCAGGGTGGCACCCTTGGCTTGACTCTTTGTCCAGTTACTCAGGACAGAATGAATGTCCTCATTTACGAGGCTAATAACTTGCGAGGTGCAAAGAGCTTTCTACATCAGGAAATTGAACCTTATTCAAATTCAACAAAGATAATGGGAGCGGAAGAAATGCACATCATCAGGGCACAGCGGACAGAGAATGGACTGGGTGAGCCTGATCAATGGCTGCACTTACTGCAGCTGAAAAAAAGGAGAGCCCGGGTCTTTTCAAACCTTGGGCTACACAATATAATTCTAACGCCATGGGATTATCACAATCAGGCGTTTTTCAAAGACTGTATCTTGAGTACTTTACATCAGTGATTTCAGTTTAAATCTGAATTCACAATATGATTTCTATTTATAGGTTCACATTCTATTTTTGAGAAAAAGAGGAGTTTATTTCAAAAGTAATACCTAGTGTGATGAAAGATGGTATTTCCAGAAGAATTAATCTCTAAGACGATGAGCACTGTTCACCTGAAATGTAATTTTATAATTAATTGCTTCAAGATTGCCTTCCAATGGCAGAAGACCTCTTTGAAAAGTCTCTTCAAATCAGGGCAGTAACTCTGGACTTTTCATTGTAGCACATCTAATTTTGGAAAGCACCAACTACACTGGCAAATGCTAATACAGCAAGGAACAATAATGTGCATTCTCCCCAGAAAGAAAGTGCCCAGGAAAGAAGGTCAATGCTCAAAGCATGGCTGAGAAGGCAAAACTGAGAGGGAGCATCCAAAAACACAGCAGCATGCAAAGCCCCATCTCCTGTCCCAGGGATTCTAAGTAAAGGGCCTGTTGCACACCTTGCTCATCTTCATCAGACAGGGAAACACACACAGCATTCCCCTCCTTCAGTGCTTCCCCAGCAAAGACACCTCACTCCTTGCTTTTGGAGACTGCTGCCCCTTGGCTCTGGGGTGGATATGACAGCGGTATTTCACACTCTTATTTCCTAGTATTGGAAACTGGCACAGCATGACCCCCCTCTCCTGGCTGCACAGCCCCAGTCCCTCAGCAAGGACACAGTCAGTGCTGCATGTGGGAGTAGTCACTTGGGGCATTGCATTTTCACACAGACTACAAGGAGTAAATAGAAGAAAAATCAGCTACTGCTAATTACATCTTGACATTCTCACCTTCAAGCTTTAAAATCACAAGTGACATTTCCAAATCAATCCTATTCTTTTTTGGAGAGTTTAACAAGAAACATTCAGTCTCCGAGAGCACTTGGATTTATTTCTTCAGTAATTTGACAAGAACCCATTAAAATCTACTAGAGGTTGCTTTGCCCCCCACAGAGAGAGTTTAGTCCAAGGGCTTTTTCACAGTTGCCTTTTGGTAAAAAATGTAAATGAAAATTCATTGTAACAGGGCAAGTACTGGCAATGAGCAACTCCAAATGCTAATCCAAGCATTCTTTCCATTCTGCACCTGATGCTGAGCTGTACCAGAAGTGCTGAAGCACCTGTAGCAGCTTCACCCCAAAGCATCTCAACTGTTTCCTGGAGTGAGTCCTAAGCTGGGAATGCCTTCCTCCTCAGGCTAAGAGGAGAGTAACCTCTGGCTCCCAGGTTTTCTCTTGTCAAGAAGGGAAATGTTTAGCTCCCCAGCAGGTTAAAGGTACTTCCCATCATGTCCTGCTGCAGCTTTTCCACTGGCGTTTGACTCAGTGCTGCACACTTGATTTACAATTCAGCTTTACAGAGCAGGGCTTAACTAAGGTGATTTAGCAGCAATTTGGGCCTGCAGCTGAAAAAAGCAACAATCTCCAGAAAAGGGGCAAACCTTTTCTCAAAGACCTTCTGATTAGCAATATTTACCAGAGAAAATAATTGGGAGAGTCAACACCCTGAGTCTACAAGGAGATCAAAGTGCAGATACAGTCACAAACCATCAGGTGATTGTGAGCTTTCTTTGATTGCTGCCAGTGGATCCCCAGCAATTAATTCCTTATCACGATGCCCCCAGCTTTATGCCTAGCCAAGGAACATACAAAGTGAGCGTGAGCTACAGGATAATTATGGGATGAAACAGGCACCACTCTTCCTGCTCTGAGCCGTGGCACCCTTCAGCAGGAACAGCCTGTGTCGAGTCAGCTTCATTAGGTATTGTCTAGAGCCCCAATCCTCATTTGTTTGCATCAGTAACACATTCAAAGAGTTTATCTAACTTGCAAATGTGAATTCATTTATTGGTCCCATAAGCAAGAAAGAGCTGTGACCAGGGAAGTGTTTCATGTTACAGGTTGGGCACTAAAATGGAATGAGTTGTTGAAATTTCAACAATTACAACCTAACATAAATGTTTAAATTAGTGTAATTTCATTGTAATAATGAATTTTACCATAACGTTGCCTGCAATTTTAAAGACACATATTCCTTATAAGAGCTGTTCAAACACAGGAACATTAAGAGATTTGTTTCTACAGAATTAACTTAGAAACAAAGTTAAGCAACAGAGTCAATAGAGTGCTATTTGCAGAGGCTTGGCAAACCACCTGTGTTGACCCTCAATTCCTCCTCAGAGTACCAGTATTTTTCTACACAGCGAATTTCAATTCTAGTTGCCTTTTCTGATCTCACTTTTTACAATGACACATCCAACTTTGGTATTCCTAATCAGTATAAGTGGTCCTCCCTGCATTTTCTGTCCTGGCTGTACAGTATGAAGCAATATTGAATGCTGCTGTTCCACCTGATATTACAGGTGGTCCCACATCCTGGATTTTCTTCTTGCTATCTTGTTGAAAACTTGTGCAAGGATGCAGCAAACCCTCACAAAAATGGAAAAAGCCCAGAGAGAAAAAAGCCATCTGGGACTGGTAAGATTGAGATTCTGCCATTAACTGGATTAATTACTTCCTATAAAAACTACCTAAAAATAGTGACAAACCTGTCTGAAATGGCCACCACCCATAGCAAAAGCTGCCTGCCATTGCCACAGCTGTCACCAGCTCCAAGGAGCTTCTGAAAGCTTTTTTGTAGCAATGAAACTTAAATGAAGATGGCAGGGCAATAATCTACCAAAATAACATGCTCAGAGGTTTCTGCCTGTTCACTGAGACGTGGGAAAGCTCAGGGATGTTCTGCCAGAAGGCTCAAAGTCCTCCAGACCTTACTGGCTGCACATCGAAGAAAACCAGGACCTGCCATTTGCTTTAAGGAGAACAGAGGAAGTGGGGACTAAGAGAAGATAAATTTCTTTGACAATTCATGCATCACAGTGATGGCATTCCCTGGGTCAGCAGAGCTTTCTTCAGCACCTGCTTGGAGGGACAGGAGGGGGCTCAGACAGTTCAGTCTTGTTGGACTGAAAATGAATGGTCTGAACTGGACAGCAGCATAAATCAAAACCAGTGGCAGAGCTCACATTGGTGGGAGCCCGTCACCCACATGTGTTGAGCAGAATTTTGATGTGATTCTCACTAAAGGGAGAACCAGCGAATTCTTTCTTAAGGCAATTAAAAAGTGATTTGGCTCAGGCCAAGATGCCCAGCTTTGTGCTCCCCACCTGCTGCAGCTGCTAGCTGGAGTGGAATTGTCCTGGCTTGGGTCTGGGTGACAGCATCAGACACCTCCACATGCCAGGGTCACCTCAGTGAGATGCATCCATGGCAGCAGCACCCTGAGCCTTTGGAAGATGCTGACTCACAGTCTTACCCACTACTTAACTCTTCCAGGCAGTGACCATTTGAGACTTTGGAATGAATTCTCATGATATTTCTGAATAATTATGAGAATCAGCTGAAGTATGGATTTAAAAAGAGGCTCCCCAAATTCAAATGAAACCCCAAAAAGATGGAGCAATAGCTCTATCCAGAGATAGAGCAAACGTTGCCTCCTCTATCTCCCCTTCTCCCACCATTTCAAACCCTTTGATTCCCCTCCAGGTTTCCAGCACATCAAACATTAAAGGACTAACGTTATTTTGAGCACGCAACAACCCTACAGTTCAAGATATTCTGCGGATGAATTTTAAAATCTTTTAATCCATTGTGAAGCCAAAATCCTGCCGTAAACACTCTCTGGCATGCTCCAGTTAGCTGCTCATGCAGAGAGAAAAAATGCCTTTCCAGCTTACTCTGCAGATGACCTTGCAGTCCCCCCATCCCATGTTTCATGAACCTCAGGGGACCAGCGAGGAATCAGATAAAAGGATTTCATTTATTTTTGTTGGCATTGTTTTATGAAGCTTTCATTTTATCGACACCTTAACTTCAAACCATTTTCAAACACCCAGCAAGGCACCAGAGATCAGCAGATATTCAAGGGACATGCTGAAGGTGTCTTGTCTTTGTTCCCATCAACCCTTCCTGTGAAGGGAACTCTATCTTGCACGTGTGCTGAGCTTTAACCTAAATACTGGTGGCCCCATGTTGACACTCTCCTGTTGTTCTGCCCACGCCAGTGACACCCTTTGCTGAGGAATGAGCCATGCTGGATAGCTAATTAAAGATTTGCAATTAAGCCTCACATGGTCCTGAAAGCTATTTCATCACAAGGCTAAACTCTGACCTCATTTCCCCAACAGAAATCATAGCAAAAATTGTATCAGATGCTTTTGCCCAGCTTTCCAGACAAGTAAATGCTCTCTTCTGACACGCCACATGCTCCCACATTATCTTTTTCCTGGCTTTTCAGGGAGGGAACATGGAAGATGCATGGCTGGTACTGCTGGAAATGGAAGGCAGCTGTTTTCCCAGGGGCTAGAGAGATGCTGAGGATGCTGAGTGCGTGGGGGGTGATTACTGGCTACCTCCTTCCCACACCACAATATGCAAACACTTCATTTAAGAGGCTCATATATCACCAGCCTCCCAAGCTCCCACTTGAACATCCTCTTATCTGTTCTCCTCCACATGACAGGAACACTGAGATCTCTCTGGAAGCCAGACAGGAGGTAAATTCATGACCTTTTGGCTCCAGGAAGGGGAATGATTTTGTGTGGCATACCTCCCTCCAGCACACCCTTTGCTGCCCAGATTGGGGATCTTGCTTTGTCTCCAACAGACTGATTTCCCAATTAACAATACACTGCCAATCACTCAGACCAGTTAAATTCAACAAGGAAATACAAATGTTTTTTAAAACATCAGGTTCTTTTAAGACCCCATCTCCTTCAAATACAAAACCATAAAGGCAAAGTACTTCTGGGGCATCTGTTGCTCCTGCAGCACATGCCCTGCTCAGCCCCTCAGCCCTCCCCTGGGGCTGACACCAGGCTTCACAGGCACTGTGCCCTCCCCATGCTGGCAGCCCCAGCCCAGGCCCCTGCCCCTGCCTGTGACAGGCTCAGCTGGGGCTGCCTCCTCTGCCAGTGTGTCTCCCTCTAGAGAGAGGGGCACTGACTGCATGCTGGATCTCACAGTTTCCTTCTGCTTTTGATTCACAGCTCAATCTGCCATGCTCCTCCCCAGCAACTCTGTCTGCACCTGTCTGTTCAGCCACATCTGTCCTGTTTCTTCCACCTGGAATAGCCCTTGGATCAGCACCCTCAGAGTTTTCTGAGATCCATCAGAAAAAAAACCAGAATGCTGAGCTTTGTTCCAAAAAGCCATCCAAGGCTTCTTAGAACTATATTCACGTCCAGAAAGCTCCAGCTGAAACTCATACACAGCAAATATGCACTGGGTTTATCCTTGTTCCTAATGGGTATTTAGCCATTTAATAAATACAGTTGCTATTCAATGAAGTTATTGAAGCCTGAGGCATCTGGGAGCTCTTCCTGCAAATCTGGGACAAGGAGAACGAGAGGCCTTGCAAGGGATGTCTGCTGGGAGGTCGGGTCTGCTGCAAACCAGCCAGCCAGGTCCCAGGGAAGGGCTCTCCTTACCTTGCACTTGACCCTTGCACCCTTCCTGTCACTGTGTCACACATCAGTGCCAAAACAGCATCAGGAGAGTGCTCAGATAATGGTGCATTTACAATTATAATTGCTCATGTCCAGGAGTAATCCAGTTTAAGCCCTTTACCGTCTCAAATATTTAGAGAAATCCTGCCAGCTGCCTGGAGGGGAGAAAGTTAGGAGCCCTGGGAGAGCACAACAGATTTTCATCTTTCCAGCTCTGACAGCCTTTCACACACAAATATCCTCTCAGCCCTGCTTCCCCCCTCTTCATGACAGGGCCACTGTCCTTCCTGCTGACTGGCAATCCCAAGTCTCACTGCCTCCCAAATCTGGCCCCCGCCCCAGCGAGCCCTGAACCACCACANTTTTTTTTTTTTTTTTTGAAGTAGGCAGCATGTGTACATCTCCTGGACTCCCTGATGCCAGGACTGGCAGGGTCACCAGCATGGCTGCCTCAAACCCACCCACACCTCCACCAGCATCCCAGATGTGCAATTCCAGCAGTTTTCCTTCTTTCACAAGGACCCCTCCTGCCATGCAGGATCTTTGGGCAGACCTGCAGGTTCCAAGAGCTGCAGAACTCATCCCACAAACTTCTCTCTTTTCCTGTTTTCCTAGCCTTTAAGGCCAGGGAATAGCAGTGCTCACACCGATCCTGTTGCCCAGTACAGGATCCGTCCTCAGCACGGTTCCTGGTGGAGCAGGGCACACATCTCCCCAAACACAGCACCATTCCAGAGAGACAGGCCCAGAACAGCTCTCACTCACTTGGTAACTACATTCACCATTCACACAGCAAACACATGTGCAAGTTTTCATTTTGCTGACTTGGGCCCTGTGAGGTCTGTCTCTTGTTGAGCTTTTATCTGCTGCAACTGCCTTAATGCAAAGTGCAGTTAATAGGCTGTGACCAAATCACTGTTTGACTGCCTCTCTGAGCTGCTTTGTCCTCTCACCAGAGTGTCTCCTCTAAACCCCTGTCATTTCCCACCTTTAAAGCAAAAGGACCATGGCTGGCTGCACAGTAGCACTGCTCATCACAGAACTGAACAGTGTCCCTCTGTCCTCAGATCTGAACATTCACTACCCTGCCAGTCTTCTTCTCTCACCTTCTTCTCATGCAAAAGCTTGCTTTTTAACTCAAACATGTGCTGACAGCTCTATCCATCTCTAATCACCATGTTCAGATTAATTTCTGTGACCAATGTTCATCAATATTTATTACCCTGCAAAACTTCTCAAATCAAAGTGGTGATGAAACTTGCAGGTAATGATTTTATAATTCCTTTCACATGATTGATAAAATATTGAATACTACTCCAAAGCAACCTCAAAGGGACACTGCCAGAACTGCCGTGACAAACTGATAGGCTTCCATTAGCAAGGAAGTGGCAACATCCACCAGTGGCTACTGGAAACCAATAGTCCTTGCATATGGGGTTGATGTTTACACCAGGGGATTATGACAAAGAAGACCATGGCTCCAAGTCAAATGCTTAATCCTCTCCCAGCCTGAGGTTCCCAGCAGGATAGGCCTGTTTGTGAGGCAGGAATGTCACACCCAGACACTGACAGTGACACACAGCACTGCCTCAGTGAGGGACAGGACAGTCTCTACAAGGAGCAACAGATGCTCTTGCAGACAGTAACTCCTCAGGGGTAGCAAAGCAGACCATGGACATCTTCACCTTTGAATCCATGCAATGGGATCTAAGGCTCCTTCCAAGGACTGCTCCATGTTCCTGAAGTGTGCTCACCCTTAGGGTCCATGCAAGGCCTGGACAGGAGAGCTGTGCAGGCTGTGAGGGTTTTTTTAGCACTGCAGCTGGACACAAGCAGAATATTGAAAAATACATTTCCACATGTGTCACTAAAATGACATCCAGAATTTCTCCGCTTTGCATCACAACTCCCAGTCATCAGAGCACCAGTGACTCCCTGGTATGGGGGGATTAGATTAAAAAATTATCATACTGGCTTTCTCCATTTGCCATCTAATGCTATTCTGGAGCCCAACAGGATGGAAAACCTTTGCATCTGATGAATGCAGACAGGCTGATATTAAGAACTGTGGCAGTTTTGTCAGCAAGAAACCATCAGGTCATCAATGCAATATTAAAGAGAGAACACTTGGAGCTCTCCTGAGCTTTTGTGTGAGCACAACCATGGCAGAGTGAATTGCCCTGTCAATATTGCACTGCCAAAGAGAACCATTCATCATTACTGCTTCAGACTGGTAGGATGGAGCACTGTCGAGAACACAGGTCTTGTCCAACTTGTAAATCTCAGACTCAATCACAAAATAGTTGGGGTTGGAAGTGCCCTCTGGAGATCATCTCATCTACACCCCCTGCCAAGGCAGTTGGAGCAGGTGACACAGGAAAGCAACCAGGTGGGTTTGGAATGAGTCCAGAGAGAGACTCCACACCCTCCGTGGGAAGTTGCTCCAGTGCTCCACCACCCTCCATAGAAAGAAGTCCTTTCTTATGTTTAGGTGGAACTTCTTGTGGCTTAGTTTATGGCCATTACTCCTTGTCCTGTCACAGGGCACCACTGAAAGCAGTCTGGCATCATTCTTTGACATCCACCTTTGAGACATCTATACCCATTAATGTGATACCCTCTCAGTCTTCTCTTCTCTAGACTAAACAGGTCCAGTTTCCTAGGTCTCACATCATAAGAAATGTGCTTCAGATCCCTCATTATCTCTATGGGTGTCTGCCGTCAGCCATGCTGATATGAGCTATCAGCAACAGGGAAGCTCTCTTGTATCTTTTCTCATTTTCCCATTTATGTAAGATGTTTTCTTCACAATGGAGT